>JASDQU010108022.1:132396-148860 GCA_032191745.1 Picea mariana
AAGGATATATGATGATGGGTCTATTAGTCGGATCAGGTACTTAAAGATGTCTCGTAAATATGCCTAGTAGTGAGCATGCCTAAGTTAGGATTAGTTTCATCCCTTGTGCCTAAGGATACTTCACTTCTTGACTTGAAAAAATAACTTGTATTATATACAATGCATGTCCCTAAAATATTGAGTTCTCCTCTATCCTATATTAAAGTTAGGGTGCACCCCAAGCGATTCTTGGTTCTTTCACTCTTATACAAATTTAGGTTATAACATACTTGGGCATAAATTTCCAAGTGATTCCCTCATTCATATCCTAATTACAGTGGAAGTCCCCAAGAACATACTTTTGGGTATTAATGGGTGTGTCATAATTTCTAAGTACTTCTCTTACTCTTATTCAAATAGGGTGCACCATAAGTGGTTCCCTTGTTATTATATTAATTCTTGTTTAAATACCAAGAACATAATTTTAGCACTAACTAAGATGCAAATTCATTAAGTTGTTGTCTCACTCCTATATATGTAAATTAAGGTGTGCCCCAAACATGTCTTTTACTTCTATACTAATTAGGATGAAATTCCCCAATGACATACTTTTGGGTATCGATAGGGGTATAAGTTACCAAATGGTTCTTTCACTTCCATACAAATTAATAGTTCCCTAAATCCTATACTAATTAGGTTGTAATATTAACAATATACTTTTAGGTACTAATTTGGGTGCAGTTCCCAAGTGAGTTTTTTATACATAGTACCCTTTTTATAAATATCATAATTGGAAATATGTTTGAAGATAGTCAAAACAAGTTATCAAAATCTGGAATGTACCTTCAATGAAAAATTAAAAATTATGGAATGTACACATGTGCCAAGTTTGTTTAAAAACAACATAATGGTATTCCATCTTCAATTATTCGTTCATGATCGACTTTGGACATTTTCCATTTTCTAACTTTTGTTTTTATTATTATTGAACTTCTATTAACTTTATGCACATTGCACATACCAAATGACTATATTGACAACTTGTGACATCTGACTAGTAGTCTTGAAAGTGAAAATGAGTATCGGTTTGATGGGTTTCTTGAAAAAAATATCCTTTCAATACAATGGATCCTCTTTCATATATAAAATTGTTATCATCAAAATCTTCTAATAGCCTCATCTTTTGTTTCGTACATCTCATCAAATAATATTTCACGTTTTCAGTACCTTTTACAGGTGCAACCATGGCAAAAACATCTCCTGCGGATAATTGGATATATTGAACAACAATTAATTTGTGTTAGATTATCACACAAGTATGTATCTACAAGTTATTTGAAAAAATGTAAACATAAAAATTTTACCTTCTCTAACAATATCAAAAACTCTATCGCCATCAAACGACACTATAGTTTCATTTGATTCCATCTCCTCTAAGCTTGCAAGTGGAATTTTCCCTTTTACATTAAGTTCAGTATGTCTCCAAGCTTTAACATATACTGCATTTTCATTCTTGCAAATATCTATGGATTCTGAGTCGTCCATGCAAACTGAACAAAAACAAGAGTCATTTCGTGTATCAAATGCAAACCCATTTTGAAAACTTTTTGTTTTAATTGAATGTATTTTTCTTGTCTCAGGTATTGTATTGGCGTCATATGAGATTGATCTATTTATATCTTCAATTCCAACATGCCAAAAATACCTGCACAAGACAAGAACTTGTTAGCTTGAAATCTCTCAAGAAAATGATTGAAGATTGAATATAAATTTGAACACGTTCAAATTTATATATCCTGTGTACATACATGTAAAATTTATATATAGACACACCTGCACACATCCCTTGACGGATTATATTCATGGCTTAGCGCCATGTTGCACCATTCAACAACTTTTTCAGTGGATTCAAATCGATCGGCATGAGGGTTCAACTGATACCTTCAAAGTGCTTGTTTTATACATGTCCCTGCACCGTCGTGCTCTCATTTTCCATGACCAGTCTCTAAAAAATTCCAACAATGTGTAATATTTAATTTTTTATGAAGAGGACATAACCAATAGAATGATCGTGCAGATTTGAACTGACCCGCACACCCATCGGACCATATCCAATGTCAATCGAATATGATTTTGCATTCTTTCAATGTATCATAAAATTTATCAAAACAATGTTGTACATAATGTGTGTCGTGTGTTCGATCATCACTTATATAAAAGTGATATTCTTTAATAACATGTCGATTGTCGTTGGTGCTTTCTATGTTTGGAAGACTCCATTGAGAATGTCTATATAGACCATGGACAAATATGGTGACTTGATCAGAATGATAATATTCACTTTGTATTTCTTTTTTTGCAGTGAATGTGTAATTCTCTGCAAAATCAACTACAGGAAAAATTGTCCCTGGTGGAAACACTTCACGGGATTGTTTGAATTGTAGATCTTTCCATCGAGCTCTATGTGAATGCTTGGTGTATTTATAGATTTCTTCCTCAAACTTCTTCAAAAACTTTATCAAACAGATTTTATCTACCTTCAAATCAAGCCTTTTGGAAATAACATTTGAAGAATATGGAGTCATGTTGCTCAAATATTCATATCTCTTCCAATTGACTCTTATATTAGAAAATGATTGATCATTCATATCAATATGATACTTTGAATGAAACAAACTTAGATTTCCACAACGATCACATTTCTTTCCACCAACACATTTTTTTTTGTAAAATAAATCATCATCTTCTCTTTCACATAGAATTTCAGATATAAAAACACGGAATGTGGAAGGAGGAGGTGAACCTGGCCATAAAGTTTTACCAAAATCCAAAAAAGTGTTGTAATACAACTCAAACTCCACATGATAATGACAACAACACGTGTCATGGACAGTGATGGGTTTAACAAACCATGGTTTTTGTTGCACAAATGTATTGATGGAAATTTTAACTTCTTTGTGCTCTTCTTTGAACTTATGAAACAACTCTATTTGTGTCATTCACAATATATGTTTTGGATGTTCTTCATATTGATTTCGTGCTATTCTTCGACACAACACATCCCTTGTAGGTGGTGAAACACGAGATTCTTCCAACGAACAGTTACGGGCCAATTCTTTAACATTTTCTGCAAGTCTATCTTTGTAGGACTGTCTAGAAATCACTTTCCAACAAGCCAATTCAACATTTACATCTATTTGGAAACAAAATTTTCTATATTTGTGCAATGTTTTTCTTGACATTCCCAAAGTTTCTGCCATGTGTAGTGTCAAACTATCTTTTATATTGCTCCCTCAAACAATTGTTGTTTGTAACGTTTTACATGCAACACAGACATCTTCTTTTCAAGATTTTCCAAAAGCTTTTAATACACTAGTTATATTGTTAAAGACATTATGTTGCACCTTTGTATCCTTTGTCAACTTTTGAATACCAAATAATGATGTAGCTTCTTTTAACTTTCTTGACTTCAATAAAGAAAGTAAAAGTTGAGCCTGTATTGTTACTGATTCATCTTTGAAATAAGCATTATACATATTCTTAGTTCGATATTTTATATAATGCTTAGCTTTTTTCTTCCCAAATTTGTTAGTATCAACATTTTCTAATATTTCATCATCAATGTTGATAGATTCTCCTGCATATTTCAATTTAAAGTTTATATTAAAAAACATAACCCGAACACAATTTCACTAAGTTATATATACTTGAGTGTTCATCTTGTATTAATCTAAATTTATGTACACATACCTATAGGTGATTCGCCTTCTGATTCAATTTCGGTTTCAACGTCTTCTTCGACATTATGAGACAAATCTATTTATGTTTTTTGAAAAACATCAAATTGTAATTACAATCAATTATATTATTTACAATATTTTTAATTTGAATTCTATACTTTGAATTTTGTACTTTCTGAATACAGTCCCAATGTGTGTCATGTGCTCGATCATCATATGTGCATCACACCTGGTTGAACTTCTTCTTGTCGAAAATCTCTATTGACATTATCATCGTTTCTTTCTTCAATATTTGCACGTTCTTATTTCTTTCTCTGATAAAGCTCTTTCCTTTTTTCTATTTGGTGAGTATCATTTTGAGTGTGATCATATTTTCTCTTGAGCAAACTTTTGTTTTCCATGACTTTTATAGTTATCTGTAAAAGATATGTTCAACAAAGACTTCACCTTGAAAAAATGCTCAACATTTATCTTTCAACATATAAATTGTTATTCCAATAAAAACTTGAACAAACATCAATTACCTTATTCAACAAAAACCAAAAAGATGATTCGAAACTTTGTTTAAGTGCTCTAGAAAACCACCATGTATCGATATCAATCCTCTGATTAAGCCTATGGAACAAAGGAAAGAAATAAAGAAAGAAAAGAATACAACTGCAATCAGTAATGGAAATGCTTTGAAATCCCTATCCTCGAGCTTATATCTATCTGTCCATCCGATGAATTGTGTTAAATGTGTTCAACCAAAAGCCTATTTATACAATTTGGCGTGAAAGAAAGCGATACGACATGTCATTTCATTTTTTCCGATGGATGGAATTCGTTCGACAGTCTTTCGGCCGAAAGAATGGTTTTTCAGCCGAAAAACTTGGAAACCGTTCAGTTTTGACAGTTTCCGTTAGATTTTAGTCTTTTGGCCGAAATATTATTTTTTCGGCCAAAATAATATTAGTCTTTCGGCCGAAATATTATTTTTTCATTCGAAATATTATTTTGGCTGAAAATAGGAAATTGGGACTGAAAACTAAAACCAAAGAATTGCCCCAAGTTTAACTAAACTTGAGAGGTTGCAGACTCCTGCAAATACTAAGAATTTAGTTTCGAAAATGACACCAGATTTTCCAAAATTGAATCTACTTTCAATTCTTATAATTTGTTTTCATTTTCTTTATTTTTATCTAATTTTATTTAATTTTTAAAAAAAAAATCACTACATAATATTTTCAGCAGACATTATGATTTGGTGAAATGAAATATCGGTATCTCTAAAAATATATAGTGAAAAATTTGGAAAAAAATATATTCATAATCCTTAAACTGTTCTTTTCAAAAAGGTATATTTAGATTTTAGTTTTAAGTAAAAATTAAGATAGATGCAACATGTAGAAAAATATGTGTTTAAAATATGCAACGTTTTCAGCTTGTTCAACTTCAAAAAATTCTAGAAATTATAATATTCATCCGTTAGATTCAAAATTATAGTCATAATAAAATAGAGTCTATGTAGATTGTTGCAGTATATTTCGTTTCTTAAAAACATAAGTTTAATAATAGATACATTGTTGTAGAAATAAGTAACTCATTATCATTCATTTCATGTTTAAGGAACATACTTTTAAACAATTGTCAAATTGACATATCAAATCGTGATAAAAAAAAATTGAAAAATAGTCATTGGAAAGCTAACACAATTCTTCACAAGTTTTTTTTTTACTGTAAAGTGAAATTCTAAATAAAAAAAATACTTTTGTATGCAGGAAGTTGAATAACTTGTGAAAATACAGCTTTTTTTCTCATAAAACAAGCAAAAGTGTAACCCATCTTCATGATTTCACCCATTGCCACTATCCATAACTTGAGTAGTCACATCCAACTTGTAAAATGTTCGAAGCCAATGCCCTTAAAAAAAACCATACATCCCATCAAACCAATCTACAACCTCCATTAGAAAATATTGTATCCACACTTGCATAAATGAGCTATTTGGATCCAATTTTTTTCTTCTAAAAATATTTGACCTCTCAATCTACATAGAAGTCTATTTCTCATCCCACCATGATGAGCAACATTGAAAACTTTACAGATTGACTCACAAAGGGCATGATATTGAACTAGTGCTATATTTAAAACTTCTAGTGAAGTATATGGGGGTTTCCCTTAGCAAATCTATGGCATAACATGTGCATTCATGTGATGTTAAAGCATACACCTAATTTTGTTTCTACCTCCCAAAATTCAAGATTCTTAACACCCCTTCCCAATATATCTTTCCAAATTAAATAACTCCCCATTTTCACCAAATATTATAAGTACAATTTTTTTTATGACACTTTTAATACCCCTTATTATATTTAGTCCAAGTATGTTGGTTTCAATATTTGACATATGTATCAAACATTCATTTTAGAAATGTTGTTTATCATATACTACTTGAGCTTTGAGTTAGCACTATAAAACTAAAACTTGTTACGTAGGAATCACAAGACCATTTCATCTTTAATTCTCTTTATTAAATCTATGACAATTTTCATTCATGGTTTAAAAGACTTTCATGGTTCATTAGGAATCACTATAAGGCACAAAAACTACATATGTATCACCTTGCTCCCTCATAAAATGTATCACATCCAACAAAAATTTTAAAAAGATAAATATGCTCACATTAGTAATTCAAGTTGTATCCCTTCTTAATTCCAACCTCTTCATAATTCCAAATAAATATGAATCATTAATCTAATTCTAACCTTGTGAAGCTATATAAAACTCCATCAAAACCTTTTACTTTCAACTACTTAATAGTTTAAATCAAAAAATGACTTGCATCTTAACTAGATTGATAAAATCATTTTACACTATGTAATGAATGCCTCCTAAATATAAAATAACTTATTATACAAATACCTTCCTTAACTTATTACACAAATACCTTCCTGAAATAATGTCATCTTCAAACAAAGTGCAAATACTAATTTTAAATTCAAAATCCTTGTAAAAAAACTTATTTAAACATTTCAATATAATAATATCATCTTCAAACAAAGTGTAAAGATTAATTTTAAATTCAAAATCCTTTTAAAAAAGCTTATTTAAACCTTTCAATATTTAAATATATAAGGTTAGAGATGGACTTTCCGGCCTCAAAATTTTAATGGATCTGAAAATCTGATTAGTTAAATTTCTTAATATGTGTTTTCCTATTTTAATTTAAAATTCCTCACTCTAATATTATCCAATATACTGAATTACTTTTTATCCATTTATTAAACCCATATAAATTCAAGTTATGCCAATAAATCTTCTCAACCCTCTGTTGTGAGGTACCACTCTGAAAATGGGTTGTAATAACGATATTTAACCTTCAAGCACGTTTCAAACTATAAAGAAATTAGTTATGAAAAAACTATGGAGAGATTCGACGCATGAAGGGCATTTTAGATTATCATAATATTCGGGAGTATAGATAACGATCGGATGTCAATGAACCCATTTAGATGATTTTTAATATGTGTGTATCTAGGTGACCTAAAAAATTGTTATGTTTTAGGGCATGTGTTATACCTGCTCCAATTAAAACAAAAACTTATATTTAATAAATACTTTAAAATTTTAGATGGGAAAAGATTGCTTGATAAAATACTATATCGTGGATATATGCAATCTCATTGTACTGGAACGTGGATGAAGCCTACGGCAACCCAGCCTGTACTCTTAATTGCTCATCAAACTTTGCTATAGAAAAATTCAAACAGATTGGAATAAAGTTTGCCCAACAGCGTACTCGTGTTCAATGCACCTGGCAACGGATTATCGATCTCCATTTCTTCGGAATATGTTTGATATTTGTTTAAACATCTGATAATATTAATCAAAACAAGCCAACTTTATGAACTCGTCGCCTTCTTAGATCGGTTTTTGACCCTGCTCTCCTACTGAGATTCCGTGCAGAATGTATGTTACGTTAGACGGATACACAGAGACAAATGCAGTTGTCATATATTTTTTTTGAGTGATGGGCTTTGCTTGCAATCTACGGATCAGGAAACATCACCACATCCAGTGCTGATTGTGTTGGATTCCGAGGAGAAGTCGCTTATAATTGCTTGGAGATTCCCTACCATCCCATACTTTAGTCATTTTCATTAATCCAGATGTCTCTTGTCTCTTGGTATCTCGTGAAAGAAGATCCTGTAAAATTCAGTATTGATCTTTATATATATATATTTAAGGTCACGGTTAAACCAGATATTAAATTGGTGTATGAGAACTCTTTTGTCTAGCAATTTGACTGATAAAGTTTAAATAGGTATATATATCTTATCCCTTTGGATTTGAATTTGTAACCTATTAAGAAGAAACACATATTTTTATCCATTAAACCCACTCAAGCTATAATCCTTGCTTCTTTTCTCAACTCTTCATCAATGGATTTCAGGAGTGTTCAAGTGGCAATAAATGTATTAGATATATTAACACAGCAGCTAACTCGCGGCTGAGAACACCGAAAGATTGATAAATGGAAGCATCAGACCGCTGGTTCAGAAACAGAACGTGGGCATTTATTTTGATGTCACTGTTTAATCCTACTTAATCCTTACAGTAATTTTTTAATGTGATTAGGTAAATGTTAAAAAGTAAACATGTTAACCGATGCCTTGATAAATGCAAGAAAGTTATGAACAATAAA
This sequence comes from Picea mariana, assembly GCA_032191745.1. NCBI lineage: Eukaryota > Viridiplantae > Streptophyta > Pinopsida > Pinales > Pinaceae > Picea > Picea mariana. The sequence continues at coordinate 140,803 of JASDQU010108022.1, forward strand.
TCTGACCCATTGATTTTGGAGGACGACTAAGAATATGCCAGCATCTTCAATGCATAGCCATCAGATTAGGGTTTAAGATTAAATCAGGTTAAAAGATCATTAATTGTGCCCATTATCAATAGGTGTACGCCTTTCGACGTAACAAGAATGAATGCATGTATTCGTGTGAGGACACTGCCAAAGTGCAATGCAAACAGAGTCCACCCCTTTCTCAATATTGCAGATCAAGAAAACTCAATGGGAGCCGTCGGCTCTGCTACTCGTTTAAGCAATCCTTCTGCGCAATGGTTGACTGCTTCTCTGGATATCAATCTCTCGGCATATTCCAACATTCACTCTCTGGCTAATTCTAATTCCAAATGGGTTAACGATGGCCTGGACGACATAGTGTATCTTCTTGATATGTGCAACGCAGTTCGCGATAACATTGCTGAGGTGAAACGTTATGAGACGTTGCTTCAAACCGCCATTCACTCTCTGGATCATGCACGGATGAACATGAGCAAGATGAGTCAGACCCCGCTTGTAAGAGCAACCAATATGTTGGCCGACTGCAGACGTGCCATCGTCAATGTTAATGCCAAATGCAATACCACTACTTCAAGATTGAGAGGAAAGGTTTGTACTGAAGAGGTTATAGACTCTTCAAGTTATTCAAGAATCAGTAGATCGGATGGTGATTTATCAGAGGATATGGGTAATCTCAATTGCTGCACCGCTTCCGTGGTTAAAACAGTAGCCAAGGCCCTCTCACTCGAGCTGCCGAGGGCATCTTTTCATGGACAAGGTGATCCCCGCATATTTGCAGGGCGTCGTTCCCGACTCCGCAGTTTGTTTGAAAGGGTGAGGAATCACAAGAGGTGCAAGGGTTCTCGTTTTCTATTGCATGACTTAGTGACGACAGATGTTTTAGTGAAGAAGTTGTACGATTTATTGGCGGAGAAGCAGGAGAAGGCAGGAAAGGAGCCTGCAGAAGTGAAAGAGTTAGTGGACGCACTGAAGAAATGCATGGCAGATTTGGATGAAGGGATATCTGCACTGGACAGTAAAATCAAGGAATTGTATAGTGCTCTCATTAGAATTCGGGTGACGTTGTTGGACATTCTAACCTACTCAGTTTGATCTCACAACCAATTAAAGCCACTGTCTAAAGAACTTTTTGTTATTTAATAAGTTGCAGACTGTTTTTATGACTAACTAGCCTAACCACATAAATAAATGTTTTTGTAAGTACAAAAATATCAACCATATAAGATTATTTCATTTACAAACCCTAATTATAATTTATGTTAAAATTAGACTTTATAAATTATATATATCTATAAACTTCATTAGTTACAATTTGTTTTACTACAAATTATTGATACATAATCTGATTAACCAGTATTTTATCAATATTAAGAAATCTCTCTTCTCTAGTTTTATGGCCAGAGGGTTTTGTGAACAAGTAACTCTCCCAAATGTTTTAAAAAAAATCATAAATATGGTTGTTGAAAACGAATAGGCTTATTTCATTTATAAATCCTAATTATAATTTATGTTAAAATTAGGTTTTATAAATTAAATATATCTATAAACTTCATTAGCTACAATTTGTTGTACTACAAACTATTGATGCATAATCTGATTAATCAATATTTTATCAATATTAAAGAAATCTCTCTTCTCTAGTTTTATGGCCAAAGGGTTTTGTGAACAAGTAACTTTCCCAAAGATTTAAAAAAATCATAATAATTTAGATCTATTTTAAATATTGGTTCATTATCACATTTTCAGTGGTTTGGATTTATTATAAATTATTGTTTCATTTGCAAAATTTTTATAATAATAATTTAGATTTGTTTCAAATATTGGTTTATTCTTACATTTTCAATGGTTTGGATTTATTATAAATTATTGTTTCAAAAGTTTCATACTAATAATTTAGATTTATTTTAAATATTAGTTTATTCTCACATTTTTATGGTTTGGATTTATTATAAATTATTGTTTCATTGACAAAATTTTCATATATAATTTATAGGTAAACCATCTAAATGAAAATGAAAATAAATCTTTATTAAAGAAATCTTTGTTATCCTCTTTTATTGTAAGCTAGTGGTTCCCAGCTTAAGAAAACTTCTTGTTTGGTCACAACAACATTGCTTAAGTATTCTAGCACCTCCATAACTTAAATACAATCCTAACTAAGGGAGAAATGCAATATATTGGGAAGCTTGTATTGTATTGTTTCTTTGTGAAATTATTTATAAGTTCTCATCTTTCTTAAAGAAATGGAATTTTTTTTATTTTTTTTTTTTTTTTGAGATTTTAGAGTTTTGTAGTTTTAGAGTTTATTATCAAAAATGATAATATGTCAAAGACTAGCACTAGTGATTAAATAAATTGCACACAAGTTAATCTAATTTTCAAAAATACATTGCATGCTAGAGATTTTAGTGTAAATGATAAATTGGTTCCTTACTTTGCTTTCTCCTGATGATGTGCTTTGAAGGTGGTTGTAGAAATCAGAGGGACTTCCACTTCTCTTAGACACTTTAGCAACACAACCATCAAATCAATCGGCATGTCGACCAACACTACTATTCCCATTTCATCACAAGGGGTAGTAATAGTAATGCCTCCCATATTTGATACTTCAACTGTCACCACGATGTCGTCGCCCTCAATGTTTATGGAGCAATGTCTTTGCAGGGCGCTTGTTCCTGCACCCTATTAAGATTGAGCAGGTGGGAGATGTTCTAAATCCAATTGTGTTTTCCTCTCTTCAAGTTCTTCTGCATGAGACATAAGATTGGTTACATCAAAACCTTGTCTTTCTGCAAATATATCAATGACAAGAACTCATTTTTTGGACCTACATCTTGTTAGTTATAAATTCAACATGGTATGACTATACACTCCTAGTTGTTTTGGACAATTGTACCAGTCATTAGGATTTTCTTCTTACTTCTTGATCTTTTTTTTTGTTTTCCCTTTATATATTTAGACTCTTAGCTAATACAATTGTGCTCCGCACTTTCCATTCTCGATCTCTCTTTTTGTATTGTTTTCTTCGTTTCTTATTTTGTCATGGTATCAGTGCTCGAGAGGTAAGACTCTTCACAGAGATGGAGAGAAGTCCACTAAAAGAGCCTGAAGAACAGTCTGATTCCGCTAAAGGAGCACTGGAGACATTTCAACATGAGGAGGCACACTTGTAGAAGAAGATTCAAGATGAAGCGTTTAAGAATTCGCAGAATTCTTTCTTAAGGAGGAAGATGTAGAAGTAGCAGAGGAGAAGATACAACAACCATTAGATCAGTCGTGAGAACAGATCTGGGCCGTCAGATCAAGCCCATCCAAGATGAGGAGTGCGCAGAAGATCTGAACATATCTCAGCTATTAGATTTGAGTACGAGCGACAATAATCATCAGATCAAGCAAGATTAGGTCATGAACATTAGATCTCATTAAAGGAAGATCGAAGGTCGAGAGAAGACAAAGGATAGATCAGTGAATCTTGTGCAAGGTTGCAGAGGATTCAAATCTCTTGAAGTTTCGAAGACTGGAATGAATCTTGTTCGTCGATCCAGGTAGAGGACGCATGTCAGCAAATCCTGCAGTCTAGTAGAATAACACTCTAGAGGATCGTGGTCAAGAAGGTGTCTAGGTCCCCGAAGGCGCAGAGAGACGAGGCAACTCTAGACTGTTGGATCCATAAAACACATGTTAGACGATCCCACACTCTGCGAGTTCACTAATTCGACACTCCAAAGGATAGTTGGAAGTGTACAGTGGTTATAACTAACAATCCTTCTTAAAATCAACAGTTACAAACATCAGTACTGATAATTCCTAAGTGTTGTCTCTGAAAATAAAAAATGCTTGAAGCCGTGAAGTCCCGAAAAGTATCAGGATAGTCAATTTAAGTGGATGCGTGGCGCTAGCTCCAGAAGAACTAAAGTGTATTGAGTCACGAACTCCTCAAATCCCTAAGATCTAAAGAGCTAGAGTCAATCCAAACATTTGATTATGGTGGACACGTGGAAGCCATCTGGAACTTCGGCGATCTAAGAACTGTGAAGCAGAGACAAGAACTCCCAAATTTCGAAGTCCATCCCCGTCGTCCGTTGGAGGAGGACGTGTGGCGATAGACCCCATAGTTTGAAGATTCGACACTTCGAACAAATTTGTGTTGTTGAAGATAGGAAGAAAACTCCTGAAGTCCCAAAAATAATCTCGATCGTTGTTTGGTTTAGTGTTGTGGGTCATTGATCTTTATTTCCATTTTGAAATTTCGTCGTCAGGAGATTCAAAGAGTCGTGTTGTGTGGAGGACCAAAATAAATCACCGAAGCCTGAACATAAGAAATATGAACCATCCATCCATCGGAGCTCGAGGACCGTCGATTTAATACTTCGAGGATTCAACAGATTTGTGAAAAGGTAAATTTGACAAAGATAAATATGCTCACATTAGTAATTCAAGTTGTATCCCTTCTTAATTCCAACCTCTTCATAATTCTAAATAAATATAAATCATTAATCTGATTCTAACCTTGTGAAACTATATAAGACTCCACCAAAACCTTTTACTTTCAACTACTTAATAGTTTAAATCAAAAAAAGAATTACAACTTAACTAGATTGATAAGATCATTTTACACTATGTAATGAATGCCTCCTAAATATAAAAGAACTTATTATACAAATACCTTCCTTAACTTATTACACAAATACCTTCATGAAATAATGTCATCTTCAAACAAAGTGCAAATACTAATTTTAAATTCAAAATCCTTGTAAAAAAACTTATTTAAACATTTCAATATAATAATATCATCTTCAAACAAAGTGTAAAGAATAATTTTAAATTCAAAATCCTTTTAAAAAAGCTTATTTAAACCTTTCAATATTTAAATATTTAAGGTTAGAGATGGACTTTCCGGCCTCAAAATTTTAATGGATCTGAAAATCTGATTAGTAAAACTTCTTAATATGTGTTTTCCTATTTTAATTTAAAATTCCTCACTCTAATATTATCCAATATACTGAATTACTTTTTATCCATTTATAAAACCCATATAAATTCAAGTTATGCCAATAAATCTTCTCAACCCTCTGTTGTCAGGTACCACTCTGAAAATGGGTTGTAATAACGATATTTAACCTTCAAGCACGTTTCAAACTATAAAGAAATTAGTTATGAAAAAACTATGGAGAGATTCGACGCATGAAGGGCATTTTAGATTATCATAATATTCGGGAGTATAGATAACGATCGGATGTCAATGAACCCATTTAGATGATTTTTAATATGTGTGTATCTAGGTGACCTAAAAAATTGTTCTGTTTTAGGGCATGTGTTATACCTGCTCCAATTAAAACAAAAACTTATATTTAATAAATACTTTAAATTTTTAGATGGGAAAAGATTGCTTGATAAAATACTATATCGTGGATATATGCAATCTCGTTGTACTGGAACGTGGATGAAGCCTACGGCAACCCAGCCTGTACTCTTAATTGCTCATCAAACTTTGCTATAGAAAAATTCAAACAGATTGGAATAAAGTTTGCCCAACAGCGTRCTCGTGTTCAATGCACCTGGCAACGGATTATCGATCTCCATTTCTTCGGAATATGTTTGATATTTGTTTAAACATCTGATAATATTAATCAAAACAAGCCAACTTTATGAACTCGTCGCCTTCTTAGATCGGTTTTTGACCCTGCTCTCCTACTGAGATTCCGTGCAGAATGTATGTTACGTTAGACGGATACACAGAGACAAATGCAGTTGTCATATATTTTTTTTGAGTGATGGGCTTTGCTTGCAATCTACGGATCAGGAAACATCACCACATCCAGTGCTGATTGTGTTGGATTCCGAGGAGAAGTCGCTTATAATTGCTTGGAGATTCCCTACCATCCCATACTTTAGTCATTTTCATTAATCCAGATGTCAGATGTCTCTTGGTATCGTGATGTCTCTTGGTATCGTGAAAGAAGACCGTGTACAATTCAGTATTGATATTTATATATATATTTAAGGTCACGGTTAAACTAGATATTAAATTGGTTAAACTAGATATTAAATTGGTGTATGAGAATTTTTTTGTTCAGTAATTTGACTGATAAAGTTTAAATAGGTATACATATCTTATCTTTTTGGATTTGAATTTGTAACCTATTAAGAAGAAACACATATTCTTATCCATTAAACCCACTCAAGCTATAATCAAGCTATAATCCTTGCTTCCTTTCTTAACTCTTCATCAATCGATTTCAGGAGTGTTTAAGTGGCAATAAATGTATTAGATATACTAGCACAGCCGCTAACTCGAAGCTGAGAACGCCGAAAGGTATCAGTTGAGAATGTGTGCCCTCAATATAAAACTCTGTGATAATATGAAACGTTTGGCTGCATTAAGTTGATAAATGGAACGAGTGGACATCAGACAGCGGTTTAGAAGCAAAATGGCGAGTGTTGGTGTGTTGTGAGTGTTTGTGAGCGTCCCTGCTGGTGGTCGGGCGTTCAGCAGGCCGAGCTTTTCGTGATTGTTTGTAGGCGTTCGGTGGGCCGAGGTAAGTAACTGTAAATTTATTTTTTTAATGTTAATTTTAATCTGTAAATTGTAACATTCAATTTAATTTTTATTTTTAAATTAAAATGTAGTTTTAGGTGGTGGCCTCTGTGGCCAAGCCGTGGGCATGCCAATGGCTTGGCCATAGGGCTAGGCCCCCACAGCCAAGTCACAGTAAATTTAAACCATGAGACAAATCACTGAGTAAATTTGTGTATTAGAATTTTAATATCGCTGTAGAATCATATAGCTTCTTCTCTAAACAAAAATTTGTTATGAACGCTGCCGAATTCGAATTTAATTGCAGCCCAGAACTTTGAATTTCCTCCATTCGCTGTAAATTGCATTTACCGATTTGACATTGATATTGAATTTGTTAGATATTAATTAATCTTAAGTTAAATTCTTATATCTTCATGTGTTTTATAAATCTATGTTCAATTTAGAGATTTGAATTCGTGATGTCAATGGTAAAACTTGTTTACAATATATGGAGATTCTATTTTAACAAATCACTACAGTCGTCGTTGTGCTTGGAGTCAAAATGAATGCCTTTCGAAGTTTTTAAATATATATATATATAGTTGCACATGTAACTTTTAATCGGGTTAAATTTATTTCTGTCTGAAGGTTAAATTTCGTTTTGTCTAAAGGTTAAATTTCGTTTCTGCTTGAAGGTTAAATTCATTTTTTTCTTAAGGTTATTCTGTCTTAATGTTAAATTCGTTTCCATTTGAAGGTTCAGTTATTTCGAATTCTAATTCAAATTTTAGTTCCATATGAAGTTTAATTTAGAATTATTCTTTTAGAGTGTAATAAACCAATCATGTTCAGTTATTTCGATCGGAAGGTTTAATTTAAAATTTTGTTTCTATCTGAAATTATTTCCAATTATAATTCAGTGTGAAGGTTAAATTTAGAATTTCTCTTCTATCTGAAAGCTATTTTGAATTTTAGTTATGTCTAAAGTTTAATTTAGAATTATTCCTTTAGAGTGTGATAAACCAACTTCAAACCTATATCTAACCCTTTTAGCAGTTAAAGGAGAAATTTAGGAACGTGAAATCAAAATTAATGAGTGAATAAATATTTGTTTAATCATTTGTACCAAGGATGTGCACTTGTAAGAATCACCAACTCCTAAGCATGAGACAAATGGTAAACAACAACTTGCACAAGAGTAGTTTAATTAGTCAAGTAGGTTGTAATGAAAATTTCATCTTCGATTACTGAAACTGAATATTAGATATTATTTAAGTACAAAACATTGTTTAGATTAAGGAGTTGTTGCCAAAATTTAGGTACATATGCCACTGTGTGAAAGAAAATAGATTCACTTCCCCCTTTTTAAAACCCTTATTTAGAAATTAAAACTTGAAAATTTCAGTGCAAAATGATTACTCAAGCACTAGAGTTACTTGTGGCAATTACTTTTTAAGTGGAAATTTAAACCCTTATGAACATAAATATTTGAATTTAGCATAAACCCC
>JASDQU010108022.1:216858-234164 GCA_032191745.1 Picea mariana
TTCTTTCTTTTATATGTAACTATATACATTATACTTGTTTTTATTTTTTTATATAAACCAATATAGATAATTATTAATTATAATATATACATATTAGTTCGTTTTACAATCCAATATCATGCATGCGTCCACTATCATAAGAATGATAGCACGTACAACTTCTAAAACTAAAGCTCTAAAAGTGTAATAACTATCTTAATGTTTTTAATATTTTATTTATTATTTTATATTATAATTTTTTATATTAAAAATTTAATTAAACACTAAGTAAAATCGAATTTTCTAAAATCATAAATACAATTTTTATATGTTGAACATTTCCTTTTGTTTACTCTATGAAATGGATGCTCTCATTGATTTAAATGCTTCTTTTGTCCACTTTTTTATCTGCGAATCCTAGTATATGGAAAATAGACTCATATATGTTAACAAACTAGTAGTTAGATTGTCTTAAATTAAGTTAAGGATCAAATCTAAGTATAATATAATAATATAATAGATTTTGTGAAAATTTTTAATTATTTTTAAATTATATTTTTAAATTTTGAAAATTATTATTATAATTTTATAAAGATATTTAAAAAATCAATATATAAATTTAATTAATTAAATTAATATTTCAATATTTTTAAATATAATGATGATTGAAATCTATTAATTATACTCATTAAAATAATAATATTAAAAAACAAAATAAAAATTAATATATATATATATATATATATATATATATATATATATATATATATAAATAAACAATAATAACACATTGCTAATCACTCTCTAAAGCTCGCCTTAAATTGTGACCCAAATTATACAGCTAATCACTCTCTAAAGCTCGCCTAGGGTTCCAGATCTGATGTGTTTCAGCTGCAACGATGGTAGCATCGGGAGGAGGGGAGCCACCCTCTCCTTCTGTCGAAGCCTCCTTCCGCAAGCTCTTGGCCACCCAAGGTAAGAAACTTCCCCCAGCAACTCTGCCTAGCTTCGTTAAGAAGCTCGACTCGATCCCTGAAATTGAAATACCGTTGGATCACCCTATGCGGGTAGCAATCTCTCTGTTTGACCATGGACTGGTAGGTCAGTTCATGGGCTTATGGCCGTCAACCAGATATACAGATAACTAGATCCAAAGGAACTGGCATCCGTTGATCCAAAAGAACGTCACTTGTTATGCGGTGGGAAGAGGATTCTTCATCTTTGAATTCATCTCACAAGAAGACAGAGATCTAATATTCAGGAATGGCTCATATTTTATGGGAACACAAGGACTATACCTGAACAGATGGACGCCAAGCTTCGACCTTGCATTGGAAGTGCCCAGGGACATCCTAGTCTGGGTCAGGCTACCCAATCTCTCGCTCCGCTATTGGAATCCCAGCTCACTTCAAGCAATAGGGAATGGGCTCGGGCAGACCCCAAAGACCAATACTCCTGCGCATGCATCTGCGTAGAAGTGGATCTAGAGGTTGGTCTTCCTGAGGCAATCAAGTTAAAGGTGGGAGATTGGCAGCATTATTAGAAGCTTGACTACGAACATCTACCTTTAAAGTGTAGGGGATGCCATGAATACGACCACTTCTAACGAAACTGCCCAAAAAGCTCTAGCAAGGAGAAGGAAGACGCAGAAGGCTGGCAACAACCCAGAAAAGGGAAAACATCAGTCAAGACAAAAGGATCTCGGAATGAAAAGACAACCACAACACAGACTAAGGAGTAGGGAAATCGGACAGAGGCTCCCACGGCAAGGAATAGACTCAAAGGGTTAGATCAAGAGCAACCAGAGAAAACGGTCGGAGAGGAACCAGAGGAAGCCCATCCAGTTGATTTAGAATCGCAAGAAAAGACTCCCACAGGAGCCCGAGATCATCCAGTGCCTAAAAGGGAAGAGGGGTGGGAAAAGGTCACCGCAGAGCAGGAAGGAAGGCCAGACGTGGAACCAGGAGAGGTTTTCTCAGATAGCGACTCTACGTGCACTAGTGACTCCATTCTCACTCCCAAAAAAGTAGGCAGAGGAAGGAAATCTAAGAAAGAAGAAAGGGAAAAGGAAACCTACAAAGATGTCCTTAGTGGCTCGCAACCAACAATCAGACAACTAATCAATGTGAGAATGACAAGAAAGCAGTCCAGGGCTTACCAAGGAGCCCATACCCCCCCCCCTTGTTAGGTAAATAATGAAGCTAACTTCCTGGAATTGTAGGGGTTTCGGCAATAGAATAAAGGAAGAAGCCCTCAAAAACATAATCAAACTGTCAAAGACCGAGATCGTTCTAATCCAGGAGACCAAGAAGGAGGAACCAAAATTTCTCCAAGCAACAAAATCCCTCTGGAAAAAAAGCCAAGGAATAGCAGTAAGCACAAGAGGCACCTCAGGAGGTCTTGGTACCCTTTGGGACACCACGAAATATGACCTAATAAAATCTGAAACATGCATGCATTAGATTTTCACTAGTCTTTTACACAAAGAAATGGGTCAACTGGTAAGTCTCTTCAACCTCTACGTCCTGGTCTTATTAGATGAAAAAATAAACTGTTGGGATTTGATTAAAGATTTTCTACTCTCAAATGACCTAGAAAACATCATTATTGGGGGGGATCTCAATGTAACCCTCGCTGTGGTCGAGAAAAAAGGTGGGTCCATTGTGAGAGACCCTGCAAGGGAATGGGTAGAAGATATCATGTCAGATTGGGAGCTGGAGGATGCCAAACCAATCAGGGGAAAATACACTTGGTCAAACAAGAGAGTAGGACCGGGGCATATTGTTGCTAGGATAGATAGGTTCTTAGTCCAAAGATCCTTTCTACTCTTGGGCCTAACGCTCTCATCTTCTATCCTACCACACAGTGTGTCAGATCATAAACCAACCTTGTTGGAGATTTCGCAGGACAAAAATTTAGGGCCTATCCCCTTCAGATTTAGCCCCACTTGGCTCCAAAATGAAGGCTTCCAGGACTTGGTAGCCAAAATCTGGAATGAGAAGGTTAGAGGATCCCCCTTTTTCGTTTGGGAAGAAAAACTTAGGAGGCTCAAGGTAGCGCTCAAAGCCTGGGCTAAAACCCAAAAGAATCCAATTAGTAAAAGGCAAGAATCCCAAAAACAATTAGAAAATCATCAGATAGAAATGGAAAACCAGGAGACAACTCAAGAAACTCTGCACAAAGAGGACCACCTCCAAAGAACATGGCATCAAGCCTGCAGGGAAAAGGAAAGGTATTGGCAACATAAATCCAGAAGCCTATGGCTGGAAGCAGGAGACAAGAACACCAGTTACTTCCACAAGCAAGCTGAAACAAGGAAGCTGTTCAAGACAGTCACTGAAATTCATGTTCATAACCAGATTATATCAGATTTTGAAGGCATAAAAGCAACTGTGACAGAAGCCTTCGAAACTCTCTACTCAGAGACTCAAACGCCCCTAATAGACTCCAATGCCTATCTTCTCTCCCTTGTACCATCCGTTATCCAAGAAGATGCCAACAACAAATTGGTAAAGGAAGTAAATCAACAAGAAATAAAAGAGGCCCTCGACCAGATGAACCCGGACAAGGCGTTGGGACCAGATGGATTCACAGCCAGATTTTATCAAAACTGTTGGGATATAATAAAAACAGATCTACTAAAATTGATCCGGAAATCTCAGAATTGCAGCAAGATAGGTGGAGGAACAAACTTGTCCTTCCTAGCTCTTATTCCGAAAGAAAAAGGAGCAGTAAGTTTCGGAATATTCCGGCCAATCTCTCTCTGCAACACAAGCTACAAGATCCTCACAAAAATAATAGCCAACAGAATTAAAAAAGTCCTCCTTGCAATCATCCCATAGAACCAAGGCGGATTCATCAAAGGACGACATATAGTGGACAACATCGTCCTAGTTCAGGAAGCGTTACATTCAATCATTCGAAGAAAAGACAAAGGTATGATCATAAAGCTTGATCTCGCAAATGCGTTCGATAGAGTCGGGCATAGCTTCTTGTTCAAAGTCATGGAAAACTTCAGCTTTTCTCCAGCCTTTATAAATTGGATAAAAGCTTATATTGGAACCCCCTAGATCGCCCCCCTAGTAAACAGTCGAGCAACTAAGTTCTTTCAAGCCTCTAGGGGCCTCCAGCAAGGCTGCCCCCTCTCCCCGCTTCTGTATGCAATTCAAGCCTCCGTACTCAGCTTCCATCTGGACCACGGGAAATTTCATAACAATCTCCAGGGCCTAATAATATCCCCAGGGGTAAAAGACATCAATCATGCCCAATTTGCAGATGATACTTTATTGCTGGGAGGAGCAAGCATTAAGACAACTAGGAATTTTAAAGTGGAGCTGGACATTTACATCGAGATATCAGGAAGAGAAATAATCCTGCCTAAAATAAAGATCCACGAATGGAACATCTCACCAAGGGCAATGCTGGAGATATCAAGAGTCCTGGGAATGGAAGGCTGCACCAATTGGGACGAGTTTAAATATTTGGGAATACCAATTTTCAGGGCCAATCCAAAAGCATCTCAATGGCTTCCGCTGGTAGACAAGTTAAAAGAAAGAATTAACTCTTGGGGAGCAAACTGGCTCAACCTCGCGGGTAAAGTTGTCCTCATTAAAGCGGTTTTAGCAATCATCCTGGTCTACCAAAGTTCTCTGTTACTAGACCCTTCCACCATGATTCAAAAAATCAAGGTGCTTGTCAGAAGGTTCCTATGGGAAGGAGGGAAGAAAAAAGGGAGGAAATTGCACCTAATAAGCTTGGAGAAAGTAACCAGGCCATTTTCAGAAGGAGGCCTCCAATTAAAAGACATCCACTCCCAAAACTTAGCTCTTGGATCCAAGCTGCTTTGGAGGCTAGTTTTGGGGAAGTCCTCCTGGAGTAAAAAAATGATTTGGAAGAAGTACATCCGAGGCCCCAAAACCAAATGCCTGGATCGACCAACAACTGTGGAGAAAGGCTCACCTATATTTAATTTGTGTCTAAAAGATTTGCAGCTCGTCAGGCCTCACCTCACCTGGATACCAGGGAATGGAAAGAAACTTAATGTTTGGGAAGACTCAATTTTGTGAGTCCCACTTTTAAGTTCGAGGGAAGGACTAGATCGGCTCAAAGCCTGGATGAGAACTCGGGTCCTAATCACCCTCTGGGACATCTCGATCTGGAGTGAAGATGAGGACAAAACTTGGCTCTGGTGGGAGGCCAACAACAGGCCTCAAGAGCTCGATGGGGAATGGAATGCCTTGACGGACTACTTACAAGGGAAATCCCTTATAAAAGCAAGGAAAAAAGACAAAAGAGGATGGGGCTCACTCTCCGGAGACTATACAACAGCAGCAGGGTATAAATACCTTACAATTGTTCCCCATGTCCCACCAGACCCATCAATTTGGAGAGCCATTTGGACTTCAAAGTCCATCCCAAAGATAGATATGTTTGTTTGGACCTTGGCCCACAGGAGCATTCTAACTGGTGATAATCTGAGAGGAGAGGATGGGAAGGCCCAACCAGATGTCCACTCAGCTCACAAGAGGAGAAAACTTCAGGCCATTTTCTCTTGTAGTGCACTTACGCCAAGGAGGTCTGGCATTTGGCCCTTGGGTTGAAGCCAGGAACATTCGTCCTGCCTCAAGAGATCATCACATTGCTCTGAAACTGGAGTTCCCTATGTCCCTTTTAGATCACAAAAAAGGCCCACCTTTCCACTATCTGGAGAACACTTCCAAAATTCATCCTTTGGAAGATTTGGCTGGAGTGGAATAACAGGATTTTCAGGGAGACCAAAAGTAACCCAACACAAGTAGCAACAAAGATAAAGGCCTACCTTGGCGAAAGTTCCCCCTACTACTGCAAAGTAAAGAACTCGAGATCCCTTGAGCCGAAAGAGGAGAAATGGATTAAAAGCTTCAATATCAGGGACTGCTCATAGCAAATAATCAACGAGTTAAATCAGGAAACATGGGAAATCCAGAAGGAGGAGGAAGAATTTGAGGAATGGAAAAGACAGAAAAGCAAGCACACTTTGTTCTTTGACAAGGCCTCCAAAGGAAACCCTGGAGTGGCAAGAAGAGGAGGGATCTTAGTAAACCCCAATGGACAACTAGAACTATCCTATACCTGGGGTTTAGGAGCATAAACAAAAAACAGAGCGAAAGCATTAACGCTTTGGCAAGGGCTGAACCCGGCTATCAGTAAAAACGTCCAAGACCTAGTGATTATAAGGGACTCTAGAATCATCATTCAATCTCTAATCCTCCGGAACAAAGTCAAGCAAACAAAAATCCAGCACATTCTGGAGAAATTCCATCTACAACTGGGAAGCCTAAGAACATATCAACTATTTCATGTTCTCAGGAGGCTGAATGCACCAGTAGATGCATAAGCTAACAAAGGCGTAGTTTCAAGTATTGGAACACTCCAAGTCAATGGAATCACATCATTCATGGCAATTCCATAAGGCATGGGTAGGCAACTACGATCATAGGGAGCCAAAAACGATAATGAGAATGCAAGGAAGCACGCTGGAAACGAGGGAAATCAAAGGATACGCCAAAGGTTCGATCAGCTCACAAGGCCTGAAACAAGACAGATAGTGATAAGACCGACGTCATATTTGAGGGGAATGTCAATCATTCGGTCACTGAAATCACAGAAAAAGACAAGGACACAATACGACCCATACTCTGTGCCAGATCGCTCGGATAAGCTAGATGCAATGGATTGTTCCTATGAAAGGGAGGCCGAATCTGGAAGAAATCGAGATAAAATAACGAGCCGAGAAGAGCCACTCCACCCCCAGAGCAGATTGATAAAAGGAAGTCGCCCACACAGAGGCAAAGCAACAGCAGCAAAAGGAAACCACCCACATAGAAGAAGGCAAACAAGAGAAGAAGCAGAAGAAATGGCATCCGGTTCAGGGAGCAAGCCATCGACGGAGGACAGGCTGAAGGCGATGGAAGAGGAACTGAAAAGGCTCAAACACTATCTGTACAACCATAACGATTTCCTTCAGAACCTAGATGTAGAGGCAGGTCGACGCCTAGAAATGCTAGAAGTTGATATCACATCAACCAAAATTGGGTTTTCAGAGGAGCTAGATCAGATTCGCCATGAATACAAAGACCCAAAGCAAGAGTTTGAAGAATGAGTTAGCAAGCTGGAAACCCAAATGGAAAAGATGAACAAGGACTGGCAACTGGAGCGAGGTTTTCCTAAGAAGGAAGGCCCAAAGAAATTTGTCCAGTAAAGCCTAGGCCAAGTAAGTACTCTTCAAATAACACTGTGACGAAGACATTTTGTATAGAATCCTCCACATATAAGGATTCTAAAGATTAGGAAGGATATCTAGCTCTAAGAATTGTAATCAGGAAGGCCGGTAGAGCCCCCTGACATTGGACCAACTCAGTCGAACTAGTATCATCTTAGATGTAACAGTTCCAGTGGCTCTGCCACTGTTATTCTACAATAAAGCTCCATTAACCGTTTTTGTCAAAAAAATAAAACAATAATAACACAAACATTTTTAATTAAAAATTGTGTTATTATTTAAATATGTATAAATATGTTTAGTTTTTCTTCATGCTATAAATCTATTTTTATTTACTTTATTATTTTTAAAATTATATATATATATATATATATATATATATATATATATATATATAATTTTAAGGTCATTGCTAAGTAAGACACCAAATTGGTGTCTGAGGCCCCCTTGTTTATGGGAGAAGGGATTCCCTCAGCACAACGAAGATCCCCTCTGGATTTGAAACACATGTTCTTAACTATACCAATGTGTGTTTTCACACACACACACACTTTAAATTAAATTAAATTTCTATAATGATGACGATGGTTAATGTCCAATGACACCAAAATGGTCTATCGAAGTTTAAGAAAAGAAAGAGATTACTTGGATTTCTTAAATGTTATTTCGATGCTTGAAAAACATTTTAAGAGATGCGATCCAAGATCACTAAAGTTTTGATGACTTAGAAGGTACAAAAGGTTGGTATTGTGACAAATATTTTGAAATTGGGATCTAATTTGGGTATACTCAAGGTATTCTAGGAGAAAGTCCTTTTCATCTTCAACCTAGATTCTTTCTTTCCATGGTGTTTTGGGGATTGTCCAATGCCCAGCTTAATTATGTAGCTCATGAGAATTAGTTATTATTTTAGCAATATTGATTCTCTTGTTTACGCTAGTCAAAATAGAGAGATACTTTTGATCTTCAAGGTTAGGGTTAACCACCTCCTTATAATATCTTTATTTTATTTTATTCTCTAATTCTTTATCGCACCATAGATTCTCCTCAAACTTAGCTTGTACAATATTTTTAATATTATCAATATTCTTCAAAATAACTTCCTCTTTTATTCCCCAATGATTTATCCAAGACTTGGCATAATTATGCCATCTTTAGCTAGAGTTTGAAGCAATTTTGGGTAGCCTATTGTTATCCATATTGTTTATCTTGTTCTTGTACATTAAGTACCTAATCATATTTGTGCTCTCAATGGGGGGAAGGCTCGCTTCGATGAGGAGGATAGGATAAGGTGTATTGCCCTTAACTTTGAGCTTATAAGTTATAAAATTTGTTTGGATCTAATCTATCTTTCTCCAAGATTCTTGAGAGATAACGCATTCCCAAACTTCACATCCATATAAGATAACATGAGTGACAAGAGCCTCAAAGAGGAGCTTTTTCTTATCCCATAGCCAAAGGTCTACTAATTTACAATTATTTTCAAGCCCATAATAAGTTTTCCACCATCCATTTATCTTTTTCTCAATGTTATAGTTCCAATTGAGCTTGTGATGAATATCAATTCCAAGATACTTGTACAAAGGCACTTCCTCCAAGATATTATTGTCATATAAAAAATTATCATAGGTGATCTTGTTGGATTTAATGATCATAACCTTTGTTTTGTCAATGTTCACAGTCATACCTGTACTAGAGAAGAAGTCCTTGAGGATTCTAAGCTTCTTACTGGGGTCATAGGGATTCCTTTCCATAAGAACAATATCATCGGCATAGAGAAGAAGGATGATTACTATACTAGCAAGAGTTGGTCCAACACATCCTTCGGCTTCCAAACAATCTTCTAACATGTCAATGTAAATGCCAAAAATGGTAGGGGATAGGGGACAACCTTGCTTGACTCCTATATTGCAGTTAATTTATTTTGATCGACCCTCTGTGCTCCTAAACTTGGCAATAACATTCTCATACAACCTTACCGCAACAACTCTCAGCCTGGAGGGAAATTTTATCTCTTCTAAGTTATTTCAAAGGTTGGTCCTAGGCATAGTGTCAAAAGGTTTCCAAGCATCCATGTACATGGGATGAAAGGATTCCATATGTTATCACATAGATAAAATAGATTCCTCAATAGCTCTATTGGCCATAACCATCTCTAGGCATGCTTTGGATTCCAGCCATTGGCCCCCATAAATGTTTCTCTGCCCATTGCATCTTCACAAGAAGATTTCTCCAATGCTTAGACTGAGGCAGATAAAGCAACTAAATTTTTTTAACAGATCCAACACGTCCAACAATAGGTTCATGATATCTTGTAGAAATCCAATGCCAAGTACAAGTAGCAACATGACCAACATCAAGTTCCACACAAGTTTTAGGTTGGTGATAAGGTGTGGTTGCATTTTCTGAAAGAGTGCCTCATAGCCCCCCACAAGAAGCTCATACCACTCTAGTATGGGCCTTACATCATCATGAAGGTTGTGGGTGAGAATTATTATGAATTGGGTATTCCCCCTTTCCTTGGCTTGCACCCAATATTTAATGTGAAGTTTCTTCGACCATATTTTCCATCCCTATTGGACACTTTGAAGGTGGTTGAACATTTGGCCCCTACAAAACTCAATACTAATTGCATCAATAAAGCTACAGTCGATCGAATCATCAGCACCAAGAAGAATGACACTCGCTAGCAGGACATACAACTCTATAAGGTTGTCAAAGTAGGACAACTTCTTCACCAAGGCAAGTGGCTCACCAGGAGTCAAATTCAACAAAAGTTTCCTCACCTAATGAGGGAACTTGACACAATGGGGACCATTGCTTCCTAAGGGGGGAGGAATGATCTAGGTGGACATAAGTGGCCACCCACTTCTTCCACTGACGCAACATGGTTCTCGATATTGACAATTTTTTTATCTACAACTTTTCAAGTCCTAAACTTCTAGGGTCATTTTGAGGCTTTAAATGATGTTTTTTGGCCATTTGGTGGCCTAGGGTGGCCATGGCCTTACTAGCCCCACCAACAATTGTACATCTTGGTTAGATATTTCCAACAAGCTATTATGTACCCCAAACAAAGATTGTATGCAAAATTTGTGCCCTTGGGAAGTTGACGTATGAACTAGTACCTCGGGGCCCAAAATCCTTTCGGTACTTCATCTCCTAGAGTTAGGATTTTGAATCTTTAGGAGTTTTGCCTCTTATTTTTTAGTGATTTATGTTAAAAGGTCATTTTCATGATCTTGTAATGTATTCTTGCAAATGAGCATAGCTGACACCTCTCTCTTCATAGGTAAGCTACTACCATTCTAGCTAGTTTCTATTGCTTTGCATTTGACAGTCTTTTCGTATTTCATTCACTAACATAATTTGGTTCATTGTATTACTTTTCTCTCTACAATATTTGTATGTGTGTGTTTCCATTCATTTTCATGCCTTTCATTTCATTCCATATGCAATATAGATCAACAAGGGGGTTTTGAAATTTAGGAAGTTCAAGACAACGATGTGAATAAACGTCATATGTATCACATAAGGCATTGGGATGGTTTGTACACAAATATTTGTTGCATTTCTTGGTGGAATCCAGGAGAGTGATCTCAACCAGAGGGGTGGATGTATCAAAATTTTCTTCTTTTGGGTCATTCAAACCTTGCAATTCTAGGCACTCTAGGCACTTATTGTTGTTGTGGCCCATGGCATCATAAAGAGAAAAATGAGGAGTAAATATTGTAGGCATGGTGGTCTAGGTGGCCATAGTTATCCCAAGAGAATTTGCACCCCCAACATTCTTATTTTTCCCTTGATCACTTGTTTTACCCTTTCTAGTATGATTCTATGGGATGAGCTCCTTGAACCACTCTGAGGTTGTCATTGAGGGAACACTTGTGGGCTATACGGGAGTTAAGACTAGATGGGGAGATGGGTCTAAGGATACCATTGGATTGGGTATATTAAGGTATGAAATAGGGATTCCCAAAGTGAGTATAGGGAGACTCAATGTCACCATCATAAGGGTCCCAACTATATTGGGAGGAAATAGAAAAGGAATCTATGCAATAGGTGAGCCTACCCATGGATTTGTTGTCAATGGTGGAATAACAAGATCTATAGTTGGATGAGAAGAAGGTTCCCTTATCGTTGGAACATGTGGTGGTGGACCTAGATATGTACCAAATATGGTGGAATCTTTAAAAGCACTAGGACCAACTTCATAAAAAGAATGCATGGGTTGGTTTCTTTCAAGAGTGGGCAAGACATTGTTAGGATTATATTACAGTTTGGATTCATAATATTTAATTTGATATAATGTCAAAATATTTCCATGATGGGGAAACATCATGAGGTGGAAAATAGATGAGGTCAATGCCTTCATGGCATACATATAACAACAACCTAGCAGAATGTCCTAGTCAAGAAGTTGAGATTATACAACTTCAATTTCAATCATAATCGTCTTACCAACTTGTTCAATGAGAACATTTTGGAGAAGTCCTTGTGGTTGGGAAGGATGATCTTCATATGCATGAAGAGTGTTTATCGATGAGACTAACTCTAGATAACCTAACTTTTCCTAAACATGGGTGGACATAATGCATGTGGATGCACCTTCATCTATAATGCAACAATGGACAATAATATTTTTAATGGTAACTGAAACCCAAACCATGACCAATGAAGGAAGTTGAGGTTCATTCCTATCTAAGTCAAATGTGATCAACTTAACATCAAATAAATCAATGACACCCAAAGCTAATAGTGAGGATTTTACCTACAATGGATAGTTTTCAGGAACTTCAACGATAGACTCATGGTGGCAAGAGACTAAGCTAAGTATGTTATAGTTGTAAGAAACATGTGCATGTTGTTTGTGAGAAATGTGACGTAAACGCACCTTTGGTACATTTGAGGTAGGGTTTGCATTGGTTCACGAAATTTGCAAGTAACCACTATTTGAGGTTGAACATGATATTTAGTTGGCTCTAGAGTTGTCCCTACCAAACATTGGGTTGTATGTGAAGTCCATCATTGAATCATATGAAGTGAAGAAGCAATTGCAACAATTGTTGGAGTAGGGAGTCATTATGCTCATACATCGCCATGTAGATCACCCATTATCATGGTGCCAAAGAAGGACAGTAGTTGCATAACATGCATTAACTACCATGTCATGAACAAAAATCACCATCAAGAATAGATATCCTCTACCAAGGAATGATGGCTTGATGGATCAACTACAACAAGCCAAGTTCTTCACCAAGTTGGACCTCAAATCAGGCTACGATCAAGTGAGAATAAAAGTATAATACATGTGGAAGATATCATTCAAGACAGAATAAGGTATGTATAAGTGGTTATTGATTCCTTTTGGTTTATATAATGCACCTACAGCTTTCATGAGATTGATGAATGATGTTCTATGTCCTTTTATTGACAAATTTGTAATCAATTACCTGGATGACATACTATTTTTTAGTAATACTTGGCTAGAGCACATCTCACATGTGATGTAGGTACTAGAGACATTAAAGATGAATCCACTAATTGAAAATTTGAAGAAGTGTGAGTTCAAGAAGGAGTCCTTGATTTATCTTGGACACATGATTGGTTGAGGAGAGATAAGGGTGGATCTAGACAAGATTGCAACCATCATCCAATGGCTTATTCCCACTATCTTGATAGGGGTCATAAATTTTATGGTAGCAACTCAATACTTGAGGAATTTCATTGGAAAATTTTCCATGGTAGCAACACCAATGTATGCCATGACCACTAAGGTGAAGATCTTCCATTGGGGCAAGACACAACAATGAGCATTCAAATATCTAAAGAGGAATATCAACAATGTTCCAATTCTAGCCATGCCCAATTTACAATGACCATTTGAACTAGAGACATATGCTAGTGGATATGCATTAGGATAAGTGCTTATGCAAGGAGGAAGACCAATATGTTATCATTTAGAGTTGTTTCATGGAGTAGTATGTGAGTACCCCACATATGATAAAAATCTCTATTTGAATATGAAAGTGATGAAGAAGTGGAAGCACTACCTCCTGGGAAAAGAGACCATCACACATACTATTCATTAACCACTATAGTACCTGCAAAGTCAAAGAAATATGAATCAAGTGAGGCATTACAAGTTATTAGGATTCTTGCAACAATTCACCTCCTGATCAAGTGTAAGAAAGGGGATACAAACAAGCTAGTTGATATGTTTTCATGACCCCCACTAAAGAATATAGTAGTAGCTAGAGTGATCGTGTAGCTTGATCCCTTCACTCATAAATTGTTGAGTGAAAACTATGAGGAAGATGAAGATATTAGAGGGCTATACAAGCAACTGAAGGAGAGGTTAGTCACTACCATGGAACATAATGAATATTACCTCCAAGATGGGCTATTGTACAAGTTGAACAATTTTTGCATACCATAGTTTGGAAGGATTCAATTAATGAGGGAAGCTCACACTTCCAAGATTGTTGGACATTTTGGCATAATGAAGACAGTGGAAAATTTGCATAGGTATGTACATTGTCCAAAGATGCAGGAGTAGGAGTTAATATTTGTTAGAGAATATTTTATTCACAACACCAGCAAGCCAAGCAACATAAAGCTTGGGATTTATATGCAACTACTAGTACCAAGAAGGCCTTACGAGAGCATCTCCATGGAATTTGTTGAAGGTTTTCCTATGTCCAATAAAGGCCACAACCCGTTTTTTGTTATGGTATACATCTTCAACGAGATGTGTGTGCTCTTTTTGTGCAACAAGATGATCTATGGATGAGAAGAAACTTATTATTATTCAATCATGTTTGGGTACATTTTTGGGTTGCTAAGCTCTATCATATTTGATCATGATAACAGGTTCTTTGGTAGATTTTGAATAACACTTTAGGAGAGAATGGATACAAAGATGAGGTATTCCAATGCATTCCATCCCCAAATTGATGGAAAAAAGAAAGTTGTCAACCATATGTTGGTACAGTTCTTGAGAGGGTACAATAGCAAGCATCCAAGGATGTGTGATGAGTAGTTGGTGTACATTTAGTACTCATACAATCAAGCACTTAATTGTTTCACCAACAAATAACCTTTTGAGACCTATTTTGTCTATTTACCTCCCTCATAGTTTGACATTATGTATGGACAACAAACAGACAAAGAAAAATTGCAATGAGGAGAAGAATGAAAACATGTTTATAGATAACATCAGGCAGATACATCTGAAGGAACGAAAGCAACTTGATAGAAGCTAGTAGCAGTATATGACCAAACATGACCAACACCGAGAAGATGATGAGTTTCATGTTGGAGATAAGGTGTGGCTCTACCTCCACAAGGAGTGATTCGAAGGAGTAATGAAGAAACTTAATCAACTGAAATACAAACATTTTGACATCATTGAAGGTGAATGAGAATGCTTTTAGGTCAAGACTTCATACTTATATGCAGATTATCTCAGTGGTGAATGTGGAGTATATAAGGTTGTTCAAGCCCTCCATGTTGGATGGAGAAGAGGACAATCAAGTTCTACACATTTTAGAAGAATTTGCATCGCATGCTCTTAAAGAATTAAAAAAGGACATGTGTCTACCACAAAAGGAACAAGTAACTCATAGAAGACGACAAGAAATCTAGCAGACTCAAAGGGAAGACTCCAAGAAAAGAAAGATGGTTAGAGAGAAACCATATTGCAAGCAAGTTCCCTCACATGTAATTGGAAGCTTTTGGGGACCAAAATCCTCTCAATGGGGAGGTGTGATCCAAATTGTATCTACACAACAAAAATCGACTATCAGTTTAGGTTCTATGATGATGAGCATGGACAAGGCTCGAGGCCATGGACAAGGTGGGAGACAGGGTTGATGGTATGACCATCTCGACTAATGTCCACATTTACATTAATATAGTACTCTTAATGTATACATGGAGAATGCAAATATATGAAAAGAAAACATATTTAAAAAAAAGTGACAAGGATAGAAAAAAATTGTGTATTGAAAAAATAAAAACATGAAACACTATTCCTCAAATATATTTGGAAAAAAAAGATGAAAGAAGAAAAACACACTGGACCTGCAGGAATATGAAAAGTCGAGGACACCAAACCTTTGAAATTCAACTCCAATTGAGCTACAATTCTCCTATTTACTCTTGCACCACATAAGAATAGGGGTTCTTTGACTAAGGCACTGGGTAAGGGTGAGTGGAAGAGGATTTAGAAGGAGATAAGAAGAGAGCGAGCTGGTTGAGAGGCAAGTTCCAGCCATGTAGAAGAGAAATCAACGTACCTAACAAGTTACGACACCTACTACCTGACAACATAAAGAATTTGGGTGGAATGGTCGTCTTCACCCATGTGGGCGCCACAAACAAATCGATGAGTTTTTTGGTCCCCACAAAAAATGACAAAAATTCTTTTGTCCGATGAGGATCCCCATAATGGTGGCGTTTTCTTGGGTAATCCACAAGTATTTAGTGTAGAGTGATAAATGGTGTATATCAATATATATTTTACAATATAGTATAGTGATCAATGGTGTGTGTATATATTGTGATATGTATTTTTAAATTTGATCTGTTTCAGTTTTCAAAATGGCATATTTTAATATATATCATATTTATTGTTATTACTATCTTGTTATATGCATATGTTTATTTTTATTTTTTATATAAATAATTATTAATAATATATACATATAAGTTATATCTATTATCCAATATCATGCCTAGTCCACTATCATAATAATGGGAACACGTACAACTTCAAAAACTAAAGTTCTAACATTTTAATAATTTTATTTATTTATTAATATAAATTGTATATATACATTATATTAATTAATATTTATAATTTAATTAAACGCTATGTAAAATCTGCTTTTCAACATCTTGAATGAAAATTTATATATGTTAAACGTTTCCTTTTGTTTACTTTACAAAATGTATCCATCTCATTTATCAGGGTGCTTCTTTTGTCCATTTTGAAATCCCACTATATTGAAAATTATATTACTATTTAAAAATTGTAAAAAATGGATCCATTTCAATTATTTGGATGGTTATGCTTTTTTTTTGTTCATTAGGTATACATACTTGACTTTGAACTTCTGATTTCTTAGGAGGAAATACACGTTCTTAACCATTAGGCCCACTCAAGTTGTGTGTATATATATATATAACATGAAACAAGATTAACATATTTATATTTTTAAATAATAATATAATTTTCAATATACTAGTGTGTGTGTGTGTATAGTCAATAGGGTTTAGTTTGAGTGGTTGGGAGGAATGATTGTTATCTTCCCGACCTAGGTTCAATTCTCATACTACATATGTTTAGATGTGGGATCATTACCATGAACAAGTGCACAACATCAATATCACTAACTTTGAGCATGGTTTCCTTTATTGTTATGATTTACAAAGTGGTGTTTTTAATTGTATAGCTTCAATGGGCCACAAAGTTGATGAACAAAAACATGGCAATGGGGTGTGAAGGAATGTGTGCATGCAAGAATGTGTGCACGTTCCTAGAAACACACACACGCTCTTAATGCTACAACCTCCATGCTCACTGAACCGCCACATAAACTTGCCAACACAACCTTGGTGCTCACCAAACTGCCACACACACTTGCCAACTTGGATTGTTTAGGAACATGTGTGTGCTCTTGAGCAAGAGCACACATGTGCTTAGGAACGGTTGTGTGTTCATTAGAAATACATTTTCAGGAACGTGCTCATGTTCCTAAGCTACGCACATGCTCAAGAACGCATGTGCATACCTAAGAAACACATGCTCAAGAGAATGCACGCATTCCAGAATAGAAGTGTGCATGTGCTTCAGAACGTGTGTGCATTCCTAAATATGAGTGCATGTGTGTTCTTGTGCCTAGATCCTTCAATCCTTCCTATGACTTTAGTTCAAAGACAATGTCTAGATTCATTCATACATACATCTACTTTGAATAACTAACTCTATAGGAGATCCTAGAGTCAGGGTAAGCCCCATTGAGGGTAGACTACTAGAGTGTCTGAGCAGTGACAAAGAATC
>JASDQU010108023.1:0-10681 GCA_032191745.1 Picea mariana
CTCTTTGTGTTCATTGTGGTGATGATTTGTTGATGATATATTGCTGATATATGTTGCTGATATGTGCTCACATCTAACTGGTTATAAATGACAACAATGGGTAATGAATAAATGTTGAATGCTAATTGATGAGTTTTTGTGCAAGAGGGAAGTTTTCGGAAAAAGAACCCCACACTCATTCACCCCCACTCTAAGTGTGGTAGGTGTGTCCAACAAAATTAAATACTTGATGATATATATATTATTAGTCTTGTAGGATTTCGGATTAAAAGTAAAAATGACTTAGACTTTTATAAATTTGCAAATTTTTTTATAATGTTTGTGAAAGTTGTGAAAATAATGTTTGTTATGAGAACATTGTTAATCGTTTTTTTTTTTAAATATTTAGAACTTTGTTTTTGATTGGTCAAGAATAGTGAAAAGATAAATATACCCTGGTTTTAATGGGATTTTTCAGATAAAAAATAAGTAAATATTTTAATTTGAAAAAAAATTCATAGCACTGCGTGGTCCTGGAAGGGGAGGAGAAAAAAGTAGTGGTTGCATACATTATTAAATATTGATGTATCTCCTTCATTTAATGCCTTACATTAAATTTATATAGGAGTTTGGTCTATGATATAGACAATTTTCGCAACCTTTTTGTTGAAAGTGATGCAACGCTTTGGCAGAGTTCCACGAGTATGATTTTGGAGGCATATTCACAATTTGGTTCATATAATTAATACAATAGGAATGATGAGGTTTGTTCTCCCAACGTTATGGTTAAAACTCTAGAGAGGCCACATTGCATAAGTTTACACTTGTACTACAATCTATTTAATTAATTTAATAATCGTATTTGGTAATGTATTTGACACAAGTGAACTGGTTCTGATCACATATGCTACCAATCTACACAAACACCACCCATTGTAGCATTCAATTTTGCATTGCATAGGAGGGTGGATATTTTTCTCCCAGATGATACTGGTCAATACGAGATTTAATATTGGTTTTGTTGAAAAGTATGATATATGTAGTGACGCTCTCTTTGAGAAGTATTTGCATAGTTGTGAATTCCTCTTTTGATATTGGTAATTGTTTCCTTTTTAAAAGTTTTGAAGATTAGTTCCACTTCCTAGTAGTGTCATTATTTTGTTTTTAAATAGAAATCACTAATGTAAAGTGGAGATGCCACACTGGATGAATGCCATATTTGTTAGGAAGAGGAAAATAAAGGAAATATGAAGATTCCTCGTTCTTTCTCTCACACCTTGAAGGTACAGGGTGGAGGGGCATAGATAAGAGTGGTTTGTATTTTTTCATATTTTCTAAATGAATGGTTTATGGGTGTCGATTATGTTTTTTATCATGAACTTGTAGATCCAAAACATGTGTTTTTTCACTCCACAGTATGCTCACAGAAAATGCATCGAGCATTGGTCCCAACAAAAAGGATATTCCATATGTGAACTGCGTTATCAAGTTTCATGACTTTTTGTTTGGCTATTGTTTTATTAATAAACATTATAAAATTTATATTCTTTCTATTGCTATTATATTCCACTAATATTCTGAATTGAAAATGAAATCATCATTATTTTTTCCTTCATCCACTTTGGTTTTAGAGCTTAAACAACGTAGGATAGGGCTATTTTCATTGTTTAAATATTGTGAATTGGAAATTTCTAACTTATGGAAGATTTGATTTTTAAGTTGGATGGTTTTATTTAACTCTCAGAGTCTTTCCCTGCCTTGCCTTTACTTTTTATTCCATGCCTTACCTTTCCATGCCTTTCCATGCCATGCCATGCCATGCCTTGCCTTGAAATACCAGGTCATGCCATGCCTTGCTTTTCCATGTCATGCCTTGCCTTTCCTTTCCATGCCATGCCTTTCCTAGCCTTGCCATGGCCATGCCTTGAATTTCCATGCCATTCCATGCCATGCCTTTTGATCTTAAATTAGGGGGATGACTTGTTATGATATGCAAGCACCCTCTACTTCATTAAAATAAACTTTTCAGGACCTTGCTCAATGTCTTAGTTATGCAAGATAAATTATGTGCCAAGTTTATGCATCTTCTTTTAAATGTTCATGTGTGAGGAAATTTTCCTTTAAATGGTTAAATATGTGTTTTAAATAAATACATAGCAATCATAACTTGCAGAAAATAAACCATCAAACTCACAACAATAACAAGATGATAAAGGATTTCACCCCCAACTGGGCTACATCTCCTTGAGCCTCCATCAATGGACTAGGCTCTCTAGGATTAGTTTGTCAAATATTCTTTTACAAGATACTGCTCAAATTCAATGGAAATACTGACTGTACCATTGGGTTTAGAATACATAAAAACCCCATAAATGACTAATAGAACTCTGAAAACGGATCATGGCTCATCCGGGCATGACCTCTCCTACATGTGGCCTTGAGCTTCCATGAGCTTCCTTGTGGAAAAAACACCTGTAAAAGTCCTCAAATGCCTATTAAACCTATGCCAATGTGTTCATATCATAACAATTAGCCAAAAATGACTATTCATTCACAGAAAATAAACTTGGGCTCATCTGAGCATGACCTCCATCAATGAGGACTTCAATCTCCCTGGAGCTCTCTGAAACTTCAATGCTGAAAAACCTGCAAAAGAAGTCTTCAAATGCCTTTGAAAACAGTGCCAATGGATTCAGAACATCCAAAAACCCCTTGCTGGGCTTTTTCGGCACCTCATTTGGCCAAAAAATGAAGAAGATAGGCCTCCTGCCATTTCCCTCCTTCAAGCTTGTTGTCTCTGGTTCGCCAAAACGCACCTCTGTGTGTCCAACCTAGCTCACGCGCTCAATCTCATGCTAAAACCTAGCACCGGTGCATAACCAAAAAATGAGCAAACTGTAGGATGGTTAGGGCGTGCCTAGCCCCTAACCGCCAAAACCATGGGCATATGGGTCACCATGTGACTGCGCGCATATACAAAAAGGGTCAAGATTTTAAGCCAATGGCAAAGAAACAAATGTCGGCGCATGGGTTAAACTGTTTAAAACTCCCGCGCGTAAATTCTGTGTGGAGAAGGGTCATATGGAAGGCACCCGAAACTGAGGGCTGGACTCTATTTAAATTGTGCGCGTGCAGTGGTTATATGGGGAGGCACATATGACTGGGGGCCGGGGCTTAGCCCCGGCTTGGACCGCGCCCAAACCGCAATACAATCAAACTTAAATAGTTACAAAAATGTTTGTTTAATAAGGAACATAGAATGGAGTGTTGGCAGGGCGAACTTTGCAAAGGATTTTCATTATGGTGGAGGTCTGGGGTTCGATCCCCACGGACCATATAACCTTTAAAACCAACAACCATTACTAAACAAACGGGGTGCCATGTGGCAGCCCATGCCTAGGCCACGTGGCACCAAACCATTGGAAAAAAATATTCCACGTGTCTCATCATGATTCACCCAACTACCAACTCAGCACCTACCACATGTCGTATGACTCTGCTACGCCATCATATGGCCTTGTCATGTCAGCATCCATACGGACTGTACGAACTGTACAGTGAACACATTTTTTTTGCATGTTTGACGATTCAAATAGAACACGATATCTCTCTCATCTGACATCCATTTGAACCCAAACAAGTTGCATTGGGTTCATGATGACGAGGGCTATGCACTCGTTCGTTTTGAGGCAATTCTGAGAACTTTGATTTTTGAGCAAAATTTTGACCCCTGGTCCAGATTCTGATCACCTTTCCATGCCAATCCATGCCATGGTATTCCTTGCCTTTATTTCCATGTAATTCCATTCCTTTCCTTTCCTTTCCATGTCATGCCTTTTCTTTCCATGACATTGCATGTCATGCCTTGCATTTCCTTTCCTTGCCATGCCATGTCTTGCCTTTCCATGTCATGCCATGCCTTTCCTTGCCATGCCATGTCATGAATTTCCTTTCCATGCCATGCCATGCCTTACATTTCCTTGCCTTATCATTCCATCATTCCATTTCATTACTTTTCATGACATGCCATGTGATGCAAGAGCATCACCAACAAAGCGCGAGTGGAGGACAGTTGGGCGCACTAGCGCGTATTTTGTAATATTTTGAATTCCAAAGATCGGTGTATTAATTTAATATTTGACAAAGGTTTTGAGTTATGAACATATTTGATGATCAGAGGCTGATCCATCGTGTAATATCGATGGGGGCATGTATTTTTCTTTAATGTGAAGGATTTTAACACATATTTGGAGTGTCCGCTCTTATCTATCTGACTCAATATTTATTGTAATAAATGTTAAGTAGTTGAAATATTTTATTTTTGATATGACAGTTGTAGAGTAGTTGGAGGGGATAACTCTAAGAGTCCCTTTGTATAAATATTTGTATTGTTGTCGAGAAGAGGTTTCTAAATCTAATGTGTAGATTGCTATTATAGTCAAGAGCTGGGAGCTATAGAGAAGTAGTGTATGAATGTATGTAAGGTTCAGTTGAATGGATATAGAAGAGGAATATTGTCGCAAATGTGTGTTATTATTGTGTCTATCTGAATGAGTGAATGGTAGACTTTCTGTTTATTTTCAATTCTCTATTATTTCTTGTTCTTGCATCCATGAATGCATCTACAGGGTTGAACATATGAGTCACTGTGGAGAGTAATATAAGTTTCAATTTGTTTCTCTTCTTTGAGCGAGTGCAAGGTGTGCATAGTGTCTACAAGGAGTGCATGACCGAGTCAGTTTTGACTCGAGGCTCAGAAGAGGTAGCGCAAAAATTATGTATGCAAGGAGTGCATAAAACGTATTCAAGGAGTGTGTGACAAAGTTTTCGAACTCGAAAGCTCAAGGAGGAGTAGCATGATTTTGTTCATAGAAGAGAGAATTTGTTGGAGAGAAGTTGCAAGGAGTGAGAAATCATCCATAGAGGAGTTGAGTGTGGAAGAGAACCTGTTGCAGGGTGTGCACAGGTCATGATTTCAACTAAGTGTCGAAGAGAGTGTTCATAGGAACAAGAGAAAATCAAAGAAGTAAATCTCAGAAGGGAGAGTGATGGAAAATATTCAAGGAGTGAAGTCCTTGAAGTTTCCATCGATATCCATGGACAAGATCTATCCCTGAGGGAGGAGAACGATTTCATACCATCAGATCCAGGAGAACCAAATGGAAGTTGACCGCAGAGAGTTTCGGCACTTCGTGGTTTAGGAAATATGGAAGGATTGTAAGTGCAAATTCGCAAAGTCCAAAGTTGAGAATTGATCTCAGTCGTTGAATGTGAGGAGGATACATGGTAGCGGATTTGGGAATCCAGTAGTCAGAATTCTAGAGGTTTGTGGGCGAGAGAACTAGAGTTTAGTGAAGTTGCAAAACCCGAACTATAGTGGAGCCAACAAATCCGAAGAGACACGTGGTGGAGGTCCGAAGATTCAGAGAAGCACGCTTTGAGAGAAGTTGAAGGAAGAGCTTAGGATATCCCCGAAGTCCAAATCACAAAGGGATAGACCCACGGTCATAGCCGTGGTCACTTGGAGGGAAAATGGGCCTGTGTAAGTATAGTCGTTTTGGGTAACCGGAGGGACCCAAAGAGTCGCTTTGACTCAGTACTTCAAACGATCCAAGATCAAGAAGTCGAGCAACCCTTTGGAGAGAAGGGGGTTTGTGCTAGAGTGGTATCATAGCCGAGTATATAATTGATCTATGTATGAAGAGAAGTAGGTTGTTATTGGCAAGAGGTATCAAAAGCATCTACACAATTCTCCCTAGAATACGTGTTGAGCCACCTATAGCAAACAAAGCTATGGAAAGAGAGATGACAGAATTACGTGCAAGGCTGGATGCCATGGAAACAACACAAAGGATAGCACCTGATGCCGGAGATGTCAGTGAGGAAGAAAATGAAGAAGTAGAAGTCAAATAAGTGGTAGCTGAGGATGTTGTAGAAGAACGCTTGCTGAAAGAGATTGTCAAGTTGGGAGCCAGAGAGAAGATCGACGTCCTAATGTATGAAGGTAACTTAGACACGGAATAATTGCTTGATTGGATATGGAAAATGGACAAGTATTTTGACTATGAGGATGTCGAGGAAGAGAAAAAGGTGAGACATGCCATCACTAGGTTGAAAGGACACGCAACACTGTGGTGGGATGAACTATAGGCTAACAGGAGAAGCAAGGGAAAATAAAAGATTAAGAGTTGGGATCGAATGGTAGCCAAGCTAAAGGAGAAATTCATGCTCAAGTATTACTAGATAAATATGTTCAAGAGGATGCTGAACCTAAGACAAAAAGGGATGGCTGTGAAGGAGTACACAGAGGAGTTCTACAGATTGAACATCGGGGCTGGATAGAGAGAGAGATATGAGGATAAAGTTGTAGATACATCAATGTCCTGAGATATGATATCGAGGAAAAAATCAGCACAAAGACAGTCAAGACAGTAGAGGATGCATATCAAATAGCGTTGAAAGTAGAAGAGAAGTTGGCCAGGAAGTAGAGTCAACAAAATAGAGGTCAAGGATTGAACAAATGAAAAGGAGTTTCCAAGGATAAAGCACAGAAGCCCAAAGATGAGGTGAAGAAACCACATAGTCCCTCTGAGAGAGGAGGAAGTTCCTGAGGAAGGAAAAGTGGTGGTAGAAACTCTTTTCCTAGAGGAAGAGGAAGAGGCAGAGGAGGAGAAGTGAGTTGTTATTCTTGTGGAAAAACATGGCACGTGTCTTGGGATTGTCCCAAGAGGAATAAAGGAGGAGGTGAATATCACATTTCAAAAGGGCATAAGCGAGATGTTGAGGCATAAGGTGCAAAGGATGGGAAATCCTTGATGATGAAGAAGCTTCTTTTGAAGCAAGGTCCAGAAACTGAAAATGCAGCACAAACGAACAATTTGTTCAGAACAACCTAGAAAACGAAGGACATAGTTTGTAAGGTGATAATTGATAGTGGAAGCACTGACAACTTAGTATCCATAGAGATGGTGGAGAAGCTACAGCTAGAGATGAATGTACACCCAATGTCATACAACTCTCATGGTTGCATAAAGGTCATCAGGTAACAATCACTAAACGATGCCTGGTTGAATTTAAGATAGGAGGATATAGGGATGAAATCTTGTGTGATGTGATTCCCATGGATGTATGTCATGTCTTGTTGGAAATACCGTAGAATTATGACAGGATTGTCATTCATGATGGGAGAAGAAACACCTATACTTTGGAGAAGAATGGTAGGACACACATGTTGCTACCAATTGAAGAAAAGAAGGTGAAGGATGAATCTAGCACGAACATACTTCTCATGAGTGGGAAGGACCTCTTGAATGAAGTAAAGAAGGAACCTGAGATGAAATTTGTTGTAGTGAGGAAGCTGAGGGTTATCCTTACTAGTAATTTGAAGGAAGATTTTCCTAAGGAAGTTCAGGAACTACTAGAGAATTTTTATGATATAATAGTGGATGAGTTTCCAAACTCACTACCACCAATAAGAAGTATTAGTCATCACATTGATTTGATACTAGGAGCAAGCCTGCCAAAAAAACAAAGTGGCATATAGGTTGACACCTCAAGAGAATGAGGAGGTGAAGAGACAGGTTCATGATCTGTTAGACAAAGGATTGGTCAGATAAATCTTGAGTCCACGTGTAGTGCCAACTGTATTGATTCCGAAGAAGGATGGAGGATGGAGAATGTGTATGGACTCAAGGGCCATGAACAAGATCACCATCATATACAAATTTCCATTACCAAGGATGGATGACTTGAAGGATTGCCTAAGCAGAGCTAACTATTTTTCAAAGATAGATTTGAAAAGTGGGTATCACCAGATAAGGATGAGAGAAGGTGATGAGTGGAAAACAACATTCAAGACAAATGAGGGGTTGTATGAATGGCTTGTTATGCCATTTGGCTTGACAAATGCCCCAAGTAATTTTATGAGGCTGATGAATGAAGTATTGAAAGATTTCATTGGCAAGTTTGTGATTGTATATCTGGATGATATACTGGTATTTAGCAAGACTAGGGAGGAGCACTTGAGACACTTGACACTGGTGATGAGGAGGTTGCAACAAGAGAAGTTGTTGATTAATTTGAAAAAGTCCTATTTCATGAAGACAAAACTCATATATTTGGGTTTTGTGATTTCTTCAAATGAATTGAAGATGGATCCCAAAAAGGTGAAAACAATCAAAGAATGGCCGTCACCAAAGAATGTCTTTGAGGTGATAAGCTTCCATGGATTAGCAAGTTTCTATCAGAAGTTCATCAGAAACTTTAGTGGGATTAGTGCTCATATGATGGATATAATGAAGAAAGGACACATGTATTTCAAATGGACAGAAGAGGCTAAGATGAGATTCAATATATTGAAGGAGAAGATAACGGAACAACCGATTCCGGTATTACCGGATTTCAGAAAGACATTTCAAGTGAGATGTGACGTGACATGAGTGGAGTTGTGATTGGAGCGGTATTAAGTAAAGAGAATAGGCCTATTGCATATTTCAGTGAGAAGCTGAATGAAGCCAAGAAGAAGTACTCCACATACGACAAAGAGTTCTATGCCATAATTCAAGACTTGAAAAAATGGAAGCACTATCTCGTACCGAAGGAGTTTGTTTTGTATAGTGATAATCAATCTCTAAAATTCATAACCAGACAGGAGAAATTAAACCAGAGACATGCCAAGTGGATAGAGTTTATGAAAAAATTCACTTTTGTTATTAAACACATTTCTGGTAATGCTAACAATGTTGTTGATGCATTGAGCAAGAGAATTTTGATTCTGTAGGATATTTAGGTCAAAACCTTGGGTTTTGACCACCTTAAGGAAATGTACCACAGTGATCTAAATTTCGGGGAGGAATATGAATCATGTGAGAGTCCTGTACTTAGATACATAAGCCAGTGGGATGAATATCTGATTCAGGATGGGTTGTTGTTTAAAGGGTTCCAGTTGTGCATACCAAGATGTTCGATGATGGAGAATTTGCTGAAGGAAAAACATAGCAGAGGTCTAGCCGGACATTTCAGCCATGAAAAAACATTTTCCCAATTAAATGGTTCATATTATTGGCCAGGTATGAGAGAAGAGGTGAAAATATTTATAATAAAATGTAAAATTTGTCAGTATTCCCAGGGGAAGAAGAAAAACACTAGGTTTTATCAACCATTTCCTATTCCAGAGAGGCCTTGGGATGCAATAAGCATGGATTTTGTGTTGGGATTTCCAAGGACACAAAGAGGAAGTGATTCCATATTTGTGGTAGTGGAAACTTTTTTGAAGATGGCACACTTTATCCCATGCTAGAAGATCAGTGATGCAATGCATGTTGCAAATTTGTTTTTCAGAGATGTTGTGAGACTCCATGGATTTCCCAAGAGTATAGTTTTAGACAGGGATACCAAATTTGTTGGTCATTTCTGGAGGACATTATGGAAAAAGTTGGGGAAAAAGCTATCTTTTAGTTCTGCATATAATCCACAGACGGATGGACAGACCAAAGTGGTGAATAGAAGCTTAGGATATTTGCTAAGGAGTTTGGTCACTGAACACCATAGTCAGTGGGATCAGATTTTAGCACAAGAAGATTTTTCATATAATGACTCAGTGAACATAAGCACTAGGAAAATTCCATTTCAAATAGTTTATGGAATGAATTCGAGAGGAGTGTCGGAGTTAAGAGATTTGAATAAGAGCGAATTTAGGAGCGCTGGAGCTGAAGACTTCATTGTAGAAATGCAATAAATTCATAATCAGATCAAGGAGCAGTCGAAGAAGAGAAACAATGAATATAAGTGCATAGTTGATCAACACCAGAGGAAGCCTGAATTTGAAGTTGGAGATCAATTTATAGCACATCTAAGGAAGGAGAGGTTCTTGAGGGGAACATATAATAAGTTGAAATTGAAAAAGGTAGGGCAGTGTAAAATCCCGAGAATATTTGGAGAGAATTCTTATGAAATAGAGCTGCCAGAAGATTTAGGTATATCTCCCATATTCAACATTGCTGACTTGTATCCATACAGGGAGGATGGAGCCGAAAGATCCGAAGATCAAAGGAAGATCGAGTGGGAGAAACAAATGTCTGTAGCAGAGAAGCTGCAAATGGAGAATATCATATATCAATGAGTTGGTAAGAAGACCAGAAGGAGAACGTATTTTGAATTTTTGGTAAAGTGGAAAGGACGACCAGTAGAAGACGTCAGTTGGGTTGGTGAAGCAGACATACAGAAGCATGGAAAATCGATGCAGGAGCTCATGGACAGGAGTCCATGAATTTTGAGCCAGAGGAGTATGATGCAGGAGCATCGCCAACAAATTGCATGTGGAGGACAACTGGGCGCACTAGCACGTATTTTGTAATATTTTAAAATCCAAATATTGGTGTATTAATGTAATATATGACAAAGGTTTTGAGTTATGAACATATTTAATGATCGAAGGCTGAGCCATCACGTAAGATCGATGGGGGAATGTATTTTTATTTAATGTGAAGGATTGCAACACAGATTTGGAGCGTCCACTCTTATCTGTCTGACTCGATATTTATTGTAATAAATGTTAAGTAGTTGAAAGCCTTTAATTTCGATAGGATATATATAGAGTAGTTGGAGGGGAGAAATCGAAGAGTCCCTTTGTATAAATGTTTGTATTGTTTCCAAGAAGAGGCTGCTAGATTGCCATTGTAGTAAAGAGCTGGGAGCTACAAAG
>JASDQU010108023.1:10813-40238 GCA_032191745.1 Picea mariana
ATGAATGCATCTACAGGGTTGAACATATGAGTCACTGTGGAGAGTAATATAATTTTCAATTTGTTTCTCTTCTTTGAGCGAGTGAAAGGTGTGCATAGTGTCCATAAAGAGTGCGTGACTGAGTCATTTTCAACTCGAAGATCAAAAGAGGTAGTGTGAAACTTATGTATGCAAGTAGTGCATAAAACATCTGCAATGAGTGCATGACATAGTTTTCGAACTCGAAAGATCAAGGAGGAGTAGTGTGATTTTAGTCATAGAAGAGAGAAGTTGTTGGAGAGTAGGTGCAAGGAGTGTGAAATCATCCACAAAGGATTTGAGTGTGGAAGAGAACCTGTTGCAAGGTGTGCACAAGTTGGGATTTCGACTAAGTGTCGAAGATAATGTTCAGAGGAACAAGAGAAAATCGAAGAAGTAAATCTCAAGAGGGAGAGCGGCGGAAAATATTCAAGGAGAGAATTCACTGAAGTTTCCATCAATATCCATGGACAAGATCCATACCAGAGGGAGGTGAACAATTTTGATACCATCGAATCTAGGAGAACCACACAGAAGTTGACCGCATAGCATTTTGGCACTTTGTGGTTCGGGAAATCTGAAAGGACTGTAAGTGAAGAGTCGTGAAGTCCGAAATCGCAAATTGATTTCATCCATTGAATGCGAGGAGGATACGTGGCAACATATTAAGGAATCTGGGAGTCAGAATTCTGGAGGTTCGTGAGAGAGAGGACTAGAGATTCACGAAGTCGTGAAACTTGAACTATAGTGGAGCCAATAAATTTGAAGAGACACGTGGAAAAAATATGGATATTTGGTGAAGTGCGCTTCAAGAGAAGTTGAAGGAAGAGCTCGGGATATCCCTGAAGTCTGAATCGCAAAGGGATAGACCCATGGTCATAGCCATGGTTACTTGGAGGGAAAAGGGGCCTGTGTAAGTATAGTGGTTTTGGGTAACCACAGGGACCCGAAGAGTCACTTTGACTCAGTACTTCGAACCATCCAAAAATGAGAGATCGAGAAGCCCTTTAGAGAGAAGGGGGGTCTGCACCACCATGCCATGCCATGCCTTTCCATGCCATTCCTTGCCATGTCATGGATTTCCATTCCACGCCTTACCTTGAATTTCCATGCCATGCCTTAACTTTCCATA
Source organism: Picea mariana (assembly GCA_032191745.1). Taxonomy (NCBI): domain Eukaryota; kingdom Viridiplantae; phylum Streptophyta; class Pinopsida; order Pinales; family Pinaceae; genus Picea; species Picea mariana. Next base: position 11,964 of record JASDQU010108023.1, read on the forward strand.
TCATGCCATGCCTTGCCTTTCCATGGCATTTCATATCATGCCTTTCCATGCCATGCATTTCCATGCCATTCATTTCCATTCCATGCCTTTCCATGCAATTCTTTTCCATTCCATGTCATGTCTAGCCTTACAAGGTGTTAAATTTCCAAACATATGTAATAAGCACTGAGAAAAACCCTAGTTATAGAGATCCTTTGTTGGCACAGGGGTAGACCCAGGGTTCATCTCCAAGAGCACACCAACAAGCCCCAACTACTGGCCCTTTTGACTACACCTGTGAAGTAGATGCAGTCTCACTCGAAGAAGCTATGGGGGGGTTGCAGGACAAAAATGTCTACAACCAAGTGAAATATCAAGTGGATCCAAACTAGAACAATACAACATGCATATATCACTTATCATCTTAGATCTATTCCATACATCTATTAGATCTACCACAACAATGCAATAACAACATATCAAGGCAAAATAACACAACATCAATCACACACACACAAGACATATATATGTGGTTCACCCTCTCTCTAGGGATACGTCCATAGAACTATGATTTATGATATATTAAGATGAAAGAATACAGTTCTGATCTGTTCTCTTAGCCAACAGATCTTCTCTCTTCTCTCTTTCTCTCCCCTCCCTGCGCACCCAACTGCAGGGTTGACCTTCGCACCCAGCTGGAGATCTTACAATACCAAAAGGCTCTTCACTCAAAAATTCTCCCTCTCTCAATAATAATCACTCATATCAAACAACACAACTAGATCCAATAGCCTCGAACCTGAACGAACCCTCTTCCCTCATAGAGGTACTTATTTATATGCTAAAATCACTCACCGACATCCTTAAGCCAAAACCTAGGTGTCAAAACCCTAGATACCAAAATCCAAAGTGTCTAAACCCCTAGTTCAAATTGACCTTCATTTTCAGGGCTTCGCCAGCTTGTCTTTCCTTCCTTTTCGCGCGGTGCTCCAAAGAATCTAACGATGGATTTTTCCTCTTGCTGAGTCATCCACGGCCATTCTTCCTTGTTGACTTGTCATCCTCGATATCCTCGTCCAACGACTTTCTTTCTCGGGCTTCGCTCCATCTTTTCTGCTCTTTTTCTCACTTTGACCCAGTAACAGTCACTGTGTCTTCCACAAAGTCCTCATTATTCCTTTTCTCCCTTGTTCTTTGCTTGCTTCCCTAACCAAGGGCCAACAGGCCCCCAACACTCACCTATGACTCGTCCTGAGGCACTTCAGATCTAATTCTTTTGTTTTACTTTGACTTCAGAATACGCAGCGCAACGTTTGCTTTGTGCTATATGCCTCCTCTCCTTCCTTGTGAAAACTGTCTTTTCTGTGTCTGGTACCTATTTTCAACTGCACCTAGTACCTAGAACCTTTTCCTTATGCTTTTACTTAGAGCTGCGAGATAGCTGGTTGTCATAGTACAACTTCAACTGGATCCCATTCACTAATCCTTCCTTCCATTCTCCCTTTAAATTGTTCAGATGCGCAGCTCCTCCCTCTGTAACATAGGTGATCTCATATAGCCCAAGCCAATGCGTTATGAACTTCCCAGGATTCTTGATGAACTTATTGTTATATACCAGCACTAGCTCACCTTGTCTAAATTCCTTCTTCTTGATGTGCCTGTCATCGTAGGCTTTCTCTCTTTCCTTCAGTATTTGCTGATGGAATCCTGCAATAAATTTGTCTTCTTCGAGGTCGACCAACTATNATTAACTTCTTGCAAGTGGTTCTATAGGCCCAAAGTACTATTGATACTCTTAAATCTCAGTCATCCCTGTTCACACTGCAAATCTTCGTCGATGTTGTCTCCAAGATCTTGTTGAATGCTTCAACGGTCCCATTTTATTATGGATGGTAAGGTGTTCTCTTTTGGTGATGGACTGCAAATTCCTCAGTTAGGGCTTCAACAATATTACTTATGAAATGTGTGCCTTGATCACTCATAAGGATCTTTGGGCATCCAAACCTGGATATGATGTCCTCAAATATGAAGCGTACAACTATAGTTGCACTACAATCCTTAACTGCTCTTGCTTCATCCCATCTGGTCAAGTATTCTATCGCAATAATGATGTACCTTTCTCCCGTACGCTTTCCTGGGGGGTTTATAGGTCCCACGAAATCAATGGACCATTTTTCAAATTCTTGTAGGGTCAGTTGTGGTGCTAATGGCATTTCATCTATTCTGGATGGTTTTCCACCTCTTTGGCATACATCGCAGGCTCTGGAATAGTCTTTAGTATCTCTGTGTAAGGTAGGCCACCAAAGGCCAACTCTTAGAACCTTCTGCATAATCGCTTTCCCTGCGTAATGTCCTCCTACGATGCCTTCATGAGATTCTGTGAGGATCAATGGTCTCTCTACCTCCATAACACATCTTCTTAGTATCTCATCAGGTCCCATCTTGTATAGCTGTCTATCTATAAGTGAAAATTCTACAGCGTGCACTACTAGCTGTTTCTNTGGACTATTTCTGCGAAGTGGTCATCAATCTTTCTAATGGATATAAACTGTGCATCTGACAATGCATCCTCCAAACTATTTGGCTCTTCGCCATGTTCCAACCTCGACAAGTGGTCGGGGACTTTGTTCATTCTTCATGGCTTTACTATGATCTCAAAGTCATATTCATGAAATAACAGAAGACATCTACATATTATCCCCCCCAACACTGGCTTATTGACTAGGTATTTCAGCGCAGAGTGATCAATAAACATTTTAAAGTTCCCTCCCAACAAGTAGTGGCGAAATTTCTACAATGCATACACCATGGCTAACCCTTCTCCCTTAGTGGTGGTGTAGTTGACCTCTGCAGTTGATAGCTTCCTTCTAGCAAAAGATAATGGATGATCAATCTCTCCTTCACCGGGTTGTGTTAACACTGCTCCTAAGGCAATGGAATATGCATCAACATGTATGTAAAATTCCTTGATCCACTCTGGAAAGACCAAAAAAGGTGCAGTAACCATTTTCTGTTTCAGTGTGTCGAAGTTCTGTTGGCATTCTTCTATCCAACTGAACTTAAAATGTTTCTTCAAAAGCTTCTCCATGGGTGTTATAATCTAGGCATATCCTTTAATGAAATTCTTGTAATATTCTATGTGTCCCAATGCAGTGCGCAGTTGTTTGACTAAAGTAGGAGGGGGTAGATCAAATATAAGGTAAATTTTAGATGGATCGACCAACAATCCCTTCTTTCATACAATATGGCCTAACAACACTCCAAATGGTGAGAAGAAGATGCACTTCTTCAGATTCAAGGCAATTTGACACTGCCTGCATTTGTCCAACATTAGCCTTAGACATTTGATATGATTCTTTAATAAACTAAAAACAGTCCAATCATCGAAATATGCTTCTAGAAATTTATGCAAAAACCCCTTGAATTCTTCGACCACCACCCTGGAAAAGATGGATGGGGCATTGTTTAATCCAAATGGCATCACTGTATATTGATAGGACCCCCATTCTGTTGCAAATGTGGTCTTATGGTGATCTTCCTTGGCAATCTGGATCTGATGGTATCCTGAAAATCCATCTGTAAAAGAATATACTTCCTGGCCTCCCACATTATCTAACACTTCGTCAATGAATGGCGTAGGGAAGGGATCATGCAAACGAGCATCGTTCAGCTTCCTGATATCTACACAATTCCTGATCTCTCCTGTATTTTTGTCCTGTACCACCATAGGGTTAATCCACTCAAACTCTTCCACAGGTTCTATAATCCCCGGTTCCAACATTTTGTCGAGCTCAATATTCACTTTCTCCTTATATTTAGGGTTCAATATGTAGGGTCTCTGTTTGACTGGTCTAGAATCTGGCTTCAAATGGATCCTCATCTCTCCCATAGGCCCTTTAATGACCTTCATATCAATGAACTTGGTTGGAAACAAGTCCTGATATTCGTGCAGTAATTCTGTAATCTTGTCAATAGTGGCAACACCCAATAATCTCCAACATTTGCAAGCTTCAGTGTCTGTTCTGTTCCAATATTGAACTTTTTAATCTTGATTCATTTTCCAATGAATGGTAACTCAACTCTTGGTCCTTCGACATCTCTTTCTCCTTCTGTTTCTATAATTTTCACCTTTCTTGGATCATCGTCTTCATCAACATTGATGTTGTAACAACCTTGTAGTTTTTGTAGAGGTGCATTCCATTCATCCTTATCTTGCTCCAAAGGAGGCTAGAGGCCTCCTCAAATACTTTATGATCTGATTCTTCTATTTTACTTTGACTTCAAACTGCGCAGTGCAACCTTTGCTTTCTGCTCTATGCCTCCTCTCCTTCCCTATGCAAACTTTCTTTTCTGTGTCTGGTACCTAGTTTCAACTGCACCTGGTACCTAGAACCTTTTCCTTATGCTTTTACTTAGAGCTGCGAGGCAACTGGTTGTCATAGTACAACTTCAACCAGATCCCATTCAGTAATCCTTCCTTCCATTCTCCCTTTAAAGTGTTCAGCTACGCGGCTCCTCCCTCTATAACATAGGCGATCTCATATGGCCCGAGCCAATGCATTCTGAACTTCCCAAGATGCTTGATGAACTTACTGTTATATACCAGCACTAGATCACCTAGTCTNCTTAATGTGCCTGTCATGGTAGGCCTTCTCTCTTTTCTTCAATATTTGCCGATGGAATCCTGCAATAAATTTGTCTTCTTTTAGTTCAACCAACTGCGCGAGCCTCTCTTAAACAACACCAGTGTCATACATATCTGTAAAGGCAACAATTATTAAGCTTGGCACCAGGTATTCCATTGTAACAACAACTTCGATACTATAAACCAACTTGAAGGGGGTCTGCATTGTTAACTTCTTGCAAGTGGTTCTATAGGCCCAAAGTACTATTGGCACTCTTAAATCCCAATCATCCTTGTTCACACTACAAATATTTGTTGGTGTTGTCTCCAAGATCTTGTTGAATGGTTCAACGGTCCCATTTTCTTGTGGATGGTAAGGTGTGCTCTTTTGGTGATGGACTGCAAATTCCCCAGTCAGGGATTCAACAATCTTACTTATGAAATGTGTGCCTTGATCACTCATAAGGATCTTTGGGCATCCAAACCTAGTTATGATGTCCTCAAATATGAAGCGTACAACTGTAGTTGCACTATAGTCCTTTACTACTCTTGCTTCAGCCCATCTGGTCAAGTATTCTGTCGCAGTAATGATGTACCTTTCTCCCGTACACTTTCCTGGGGGGTTTATAGGTCCCACAAAATCAATGTCCCATTTTTCAAATGCTTGTAGGGTCAGTTGTGGTGTTAATGGCATTTCATCTATTCTGGACGGTTTTCTAACTCTTTGGCATACATCACATGCTCTAGAATAGTCTTTAGCATCTCTGTGTAAGGTAGGCCACCAAAGGCCAACTCTCAGAACCTTCTGCGTAGTCGCTTTCCCTATGTAATGTCCTCCTGCGATGCCTTCATGAGCTTCTGTGAGGATCAATGGTCTCTCTGCCTCCATAACACATCTTCTTAGTATCTCATCAGGTCCCATCTTGTATAGCTGTCCAAATATAAGTGAAAAGTCTGTAGCGTGCACTACTAGCAGTTTCTTCTGGGGAATCGTATACTCACTAGGTGTCATTCTTGTTGATAGGAACTAGACTATTTCTGTGAAGTGGTCATCAATCTTTCTAATGGCTAGAAACTGTGCATCCAATAGTGCATCCTCCAAACTGTTTGGCTCTTCTCCATGTTCCAACCTCGACAAGTGGTCGGGGCCTTTGTTCATTCTTCATGGCTTTACTATGATCTCAAAGTCATATTCCTGAAATAGCAGAAGCCATCTACATATTCTCTCCCCCAACACTGGCTTGTTGACTAGGTATCTCAGCGCAGAGTGATCAATAAACATTTTAAAGTACCCTCCCAGCAAGTAGTGGAGAAATTTATACAATGCATACACCATGGCTAACCTTTCTCCCTTAGTGGTGGTGTAGTTGACCTCTACAATTGATAGCTTCCTGCTAGCAAAAGCTAATGGATGATCAATCTCTCCTTCACCAAGTTGGGTTAACAATGCTCCTAAAGCAATGGAATATGCATTGACATGTATGTGAAATTCCTTGCTCTACTCTGGAAAGACCAGAATAGGTGCAGTAACCATTTTATGTTTCAGTGTGTCAAAGCTCTGTTGGCATTCTTCTGTCCAACTGAACTTAAAATGTTTCTTCAAAATATTCTCCATGGGTGTTGTAATCTGGGCATATCCTTTAATGAAATTCTTGTAATATTCTATGTGTCCCAATGCAGTGCGTAGTTGTTTGACTAAAGTAGGAGGGGGTAGATCAACTATAATGTTAATTTTAGATGTATCAACCAACAATCCCTTATTTCATACAATATGGCCTAACAACACTCCAAATGGTGAGAAGAAGATGCACTTCTTCAGATTCAAGGCAATTTGACACTGCCTGCATTTTTCCAACATTAGCCTTAGACATTCAATATGATTCTTTAATAAACTAAAAACAGTCCAATCATCGAAATATGCTTCTAGAAATTTATGCAAAAATTCATTGAATTCTTTGACCACCACCCTAGAAAACATGGATGGGGCATTGTTTAATCCAAATGGAAACACTGTATACTGATAAGACCCCCATTCTGTTGCAAATGTGGTCTTGTGGCGATCTTCCTTGGCAATCTGGATCTGATGGTATCCTGAAAAGCCATCTGTAAAAGAATATACTTCCTGGACTCCCACATTATCTAACACTTCGTTAGTGAATGGCGTAGGGAATGGATCATGAAAATGGGCATCGTTCAACTTCCTGATGTTTACACAATTCCTTATCTCTCCTATATTTTTTGTCCTATACCACCATAGGGCTAATCCAGTCTAACTCTTCCACAGGTTCTATAATCCCTACTTCCAACATTCTTTTGAGCTCAATATTCAGTTTCTCCTTATATTTAGGGTTCAATCTGTAGGGTCTCTGTTTGACTGGTCTAGAATCTATCTTCAAATGGATCCTCATATCTCCCATAGGCCCTTTAATGACCTTCATATCAATGAACTTGGTTGGAAACAAGTCTTGATATTCGTGCGATAATTCTGTAATCTCTTCAATAGTGGCAACATCCCAATAATCTCCAACATTTGCAAGCTTCAGTGTCTATTCTGTTCCAATATTGAACTTCTTAATCTTAATTGGTTGTCCAATGAATGGTAACTCAACTCCTGGTCCTTCGACATCTCTTTGTCCTTTTTTTTCTGTAATGTTCACCTTTCTTGGATCATCGTCTTCATCAACATTGATGTTGTAACAACCTTGTAGTTTTTGTAGAGGTGCAGTCCATTCGTCCTTGTCTTGCTCCAAAGGGAGGCTAGAGGCCTCCTCAAATACTTTTTGTCTAACAATTTATAGTGCTTGATCTACTGAATAATATTGACTTCTAAATAAGAAGGTGGCTACAAAATTTCGAGTCATACCTTTCCAATCTATAGTGATGAGGCACAACTCTGCTTGAAGGTACCAGTTGGAAGGTGTTGTGTCCAATGTGTTGATGAAATTGTGTACCCACTTTTATTGAGGAACATTGCTCCAGGCTTCCTCATAGCTTCACACATGGTCCTTTGGGCAGCTTCAACCTGTGTATCGAACTTCGCATGCTTTTAGTTGTGCTAAGAACCACACTGTCATCAGGGTACGACACTGTACCCAATCTATAATGTTACCTTTGTGTGTCCCCCACCATATTGTTGGGGTTGCTTTCAAGGCCTCATCCATTGCCAACAATATTTGTTGCATTGGTACACTTTATTCAAAGTCTGACAATAAGGTTTCTAAAGGATTCAGACCATCAAAGGTGGGTAGGTTACTTACTGTTGTGCCGATCCAGTGAACTTCTCTGGTTAGTCTAGCACATATTCTTGTAGATACCTCATACATTTTATTCTTCCAGTTCTCCAGTGCTTCTTCTGAGTCTGATGAACATGTGTTGTCACTTTTCTATATTTGGTTTCCATCGGTCATAGGATTAATGTAATCCTGTTGTCTGGATGTTAATTTGTATATATTTTCCAGTTCATATGCATGGTCTTATTCTCCGATGGGATATATGTATCACTGACCTTCATCTGGATCTAAGGGTGCAATGACCCTAAGGCCATATTTTTCAAAATTCATACGTCTCTTCTTTAAATCAACCACAGTGGAATTATTGAAGGCCTAATCAATTCCTAACAACACAGGGTAAGGGAAGTTGTCATCAACTATATCAATTACCTCAAAATATGCAAATGTTCTTACTCCGTCGATGTCCATATGGAAATGTTCTAGTATGCCAAAGGGGTTTACATCCTGTTGATTAGCCATCCTGAGTCTGATAGGGGAATAGATTAGCTTAGGTTTTCCCATCAGTGTCCAAGTTTGCTTCGTCATGAAATTGACCTCTGATCCTAAGTTGAGGACCACGTAGTCTATATCATATTCTCTTATTTGAGCATTCAAGTGTAATTCCTTATTTGTCCTTCTCTTTTTGGAGATTTGGTGTACTGCCCTATTTAGTAAGGGGAGAGTCTTTCCTAGATCATACTGTTTGATTAAATGTTGTAGTTATTGGATATCATTCTCATCCTAAATCAACTTAACACAAGTATATAGAAATTCCATGAGCTTGCTTACCTCTTTTCCTTCTCTTGGTGAATCAGACTGATCAAATGCCTGATGTATTCCATACTCTCTTACTTCTAGTCCTGTCTTTGATGAAGAACCTTGGTCTCCTTTGAACTCTTTTCTTTCTTCCTCAAATATTTTTCTTTCTGTCTTTGCATCAAAGGTTTGGGTCTTCTCTACAGGTTTCCTAATTCCTGAATCTTATGTAGTCTTCCCTTGGGTCATTCTGTCACCTCCTCTAGTAATAACAACGACTCTAGGGTCTTATCTGCGAGGTTCATATTTGATCAATTGTATCTACGGGTTCTGCTGAGGTCCTCATTTCTCTTGAAGTTTAGTCATCAATGTTGGACATTCTTCAATAACATGATCGAAGGAGTTGCAGTAGCTGCAAATAGTGCAAGGGTTCTGACAGACCCTTGCCAAGTGTCCTGGATATGCATAGTTATAACGTATGACCTGTCCTCAGTCTCGACCCATACCTCCTCCTCATCCTCTTCCTATGAATCGTCCACGAGGATTGAAGTTTCTTCTCCTAGGGGAGTTGTACTGCGTAGTGTTTCCTTGTTGTTGTACTTCACCTTGAATTTTGTATATATCTATTGACCTTTCATGCATGAGATCATAAGCCCTACAATCCCTATCATCATGTCCGATGGAATTAGAGAACGTGAAATACAAATTTGTGGGTGTCTGAACATATTTTTGCATGTAATATCACTCACCAGTACGATGTCTATTTCAACATACCTCGCACCAGGGTAAGGTGACTTGCTTCAAAGGACTCAGAGCTCCAGAGGCCAAGTATTCATGGAATAGGGGACATAGTTCCTTGTCATGGCCCTCTGATCTTCATCTGACACACCAGATGTCTTATCTTTTATCTTTTCCCTTGTCTTTCTTCATATATTCGACCTGTAGGGACAAAATAGTTAGCTGACTCAAGATCTGACTCATACTTGAGATGGATTCTCCCATAGGGGCTGATTCTAGCTTCATGGAGATCTCCAGTGTCTCAACCTATGAAGAAATCTTTTGCTGCATCAGAGAAACTATGATGTGTGGTAAGAGAGAAACAATGAACCATTCCTTGTTCTTCTCATCTAGGATCTGAAAAGTTAATCAGCCTGTTAGGGTCTTGAATCTTTGATCGAACTCCCAAACTAGTTTGGCTACCTTCTGCTTGATCTCCTTCATTTATGTAATACATTGGGACTTTGACTTAGGTTTCTTAAAATTTTCAATCAATGCAGTATTGATCTCATTCAGTGGCTTAGGATGCATAAGTCCTTGGAAAAGATTCATGTACCAGCTTAGTGTGCGATCTCGAAGGGTTGTACTAAAATGGGGTCTTTTAACATCTTCATCGATGAAATTTTTAATATTTCATATGACTTCACAGAGGAACCAGTGTTGATCAAGATCTTCAGATCCATCTCCCCTAAAGATAGGGAGTCTCATCTCATTTTCCATGAATATTCCTAGGTTTCCTGTCTGAGTATGTGGTGGACTACTAGTAATAGTACTCTAAACGGTCTGGTAACTCTGATTACTCTGATTACTCAATGTTTCTGAACCAACAAGAGTATTAATAGTATTTACTTCAATAATCTGTACAGTTCCTGAGGTTTTTGTCTCATCCTAGTGAGGTTCTTCAACTTCCTCTTCCTCTGCCCTAGCGGGTTATGAATGCTCTTCGTCCATCAGGTCTGCCTCTTCTCCACTGTAGAAACCCTCATCTCTGTAGTTCTTCTTGAACAGGTTCGCAAGATGAACTTCTTTGAACACTCTCCCACTGCACGTATGTCCAGCCTTTGTGTCGCTATCACTGTCCAAATTCCTAAACATTAGCCTTTTCAAGTCCGATCGATCTACTATATATTCAATATGTTCTTCTCATGCAACAACATCTTGATTCTCAACTTCAGAAAGTGTAAAATTTTTCCTCTGGGTCCCTTGAAGAAATATCTCTCGGCTTGGCTATATGACTCTACTCTGTAAAAAACAAACTTGGTGATGTAGCCTCCAATGGTGCTATAAAACTAGTGATCTACTGCTCTTTCCGCAACGTTGTCAACTCTCTTGACCTTCTTTATCAGTGCCGACGTCCAAACTAAAGGAGGTCTAGATCTAACCTCAAACTGGGTATCTGCCAACCTGGCTAACCACTCATATAGTTCTTGATGGATTCCTCCAAAGAATATCTCATGTATATCAGTAAAAATATGTCTCTTCAACCAGTCCTTTGTACTAAGATTAGGGTTCTTGTTCTGGGCTTCAGTGAAGTCCTTTTCTTGATCCTCTATCCACTTCTGAATCTTTTCCTTTGATGGAAACCACCTTGACATTCCCTCATGAATATTCCTGTCTCAGCAACGGAACCATTTGTTGGCACAAGGGTAGACCCAGGGTTCATCTCCAAGAGCGCACCAACAATCCCTAACTACTGTCCCTTCCGGCTACATCTGCGAAGAAGATACAGTATCACCCGAAGCAACTATGGGGGGGTTGCAAGATAGAAATGTCTACAACCAAGGGAAATATCAAGTGGATCCAATACTACAACTATACAACATGCATATATCACTTATCATCTTAGATCTATTCTATACATCTATCAGATCTACCACAACAATGCAATAAGAACATATCAAGGCAAAATAACACAACATCAATCACACACACACAAGACAGATATACGTGGTTCACCCTCTCTCTAGGGCTACACCCACAGAACTGTGCTTTATGATATATTAATATGAAAGCATACAGTTCTGATCTGCGCTCTTAGCTAACATATCTTCTCTATTCTCTCTATCTCTCCCATCCCTACACACCAAGCTGTAGGGTTAACCTTCGCACCCAACTAAAGATATTACAATACCGGAAGGCTCTTCACTCAACACTTCTCCCTCTCTCAATAATAATCACTCATATCAAACAATACAACTAGATCCAACAACCTCGAACCTGAACGAACCCTTTTCCCTCATTTAGGTTCTTATTTATATGCTACAATCACTCACCAACATCCTTAGGCCGAAACCTAGGTGTTAAAACCCTAGATACCAAAACCCTATGTGTCTAAAACCCTAGGTCAACTTGAACCTCATTTTCAGGGCTTCGACAACCTATCTTTCCTTCCTTCTCACGCGGTGCTCCAAAGCATCTAACGATGGATTTTTTCGCTTGCTGAGTCGTCCACGGTCCTTCTTCCTTGATAAATTNCATCCTCAATCTCCTCATCCAACGACTTGCTTTCTCAGGCTTCACTCCGTCTTTTCTGCTCTTTTGCTCACTTCGACCCAGTAATAGTCAATGTGTCTTCTGCGAAGTCCTCGTTTTTCCTTTTCTCCCTTGTTCTTTGCTTGTTTCCCTAAAAAAGGGCCAACATCCTCCAACAAACACTTTTTCGGGGAATGGAATGACAATGGAGGGGCCCTAGTAGCTAAGACTCGGTGCCCTAGATCTAATGCAACCGATAATATTTCCATTCGACTCCTAGGTAGAGTTTTATCATGAGTTGCAACTCGCCTCCTCAAGTGATTCAGGGACATGTTAGGAATTTGGTTCAGGGGCATAAAATCCAAATTGATAATCACAATGGAGTTCTGTAAGCTCCTCCACATATTTTATCCAAGGCCCATGTGACCACACCACCCAAAATTTCCCGGAATAGTGTTCTTGAAAATCGACCTCTTGTTCAGAAATTGCATTGTGCCTCATTGAGCAAAACCCTAGTTCTGGTGATCCTTCAACAAATGTTTTTTTGGGATACATAATGATAAGGAAGGGGCCCCACTAGCTGAAACCTGGTGCCCTGGATCCAATGCAATTGAAGGTTTTTCCATCGGAGTCCCGGTTAGAGTTTTATCATGATTTGCAACTCACCTCCTCAAGCCATTCAGGGACATGTTGGAAATTTGGTTTGGCGACATAAAATCCAAACCGAGCAACATAATTTTTTTTTAATCTCTCACACATTTGTTTGGTCAAGGACCATGTGAGCACACCACCCACAATCACCTAACACAATGTTCTTGAAAATCAAATTCTTGTTCATAAATTGCACTGTCTCATTGAGCAAAACCCTAGTTCCCGATATCCTCCAACGAATGATTTATGGGAAACTAAATGACAACAACTAATCCCCAATAGTTGAAACTTGGTGTATTATATCCAATGCAACCGAATTTTTTTCCATCTGAGGCTCGGTTAGAGCTTTATTGCGAGTTGCAACTCGTTTCCTCAAGCCATTCAAGGACATGTTGGAAATTTGGTCACGAGGCATAAAATCCAAATTGAGAAGCATAATAAAGTTTTGTAAGCTCCCACACACCTATTTGGAAAAGGCCCATGTTACCATGCCACCCACAATTTCTCGAAACCGTGTTATTGAAAATCAAGCTCTTTTTCAGAAATTGCATTATGCCTCATTGAGAAAAACCCTAGTTCTAGTGATCCTACAACAAATTTTTTTCCAGGGAAAAAATGATAGAAAAGGGGTCCCTCTAGCCTAAACTCGGTGCCCTAGATCCAATAAAACTGACGGTTCGTCCATTCGAGTCCTAGATAGATTTTTATCGCAAGTTGAAACTCCCTTCCTCAGGTCATTCAGGGACATGTTGGAAATTTGGTTCAGGGACATAAATCCAAACCGAGAAACATAACATAGTTTTGTAAGCTCTTGCACATCTATTTTTCCAAGGACCAGGCGACCACATTACCTAAAATCACCCAAAACAATTTTCTTTAAAATCAACCTCTTGTTTAGAAATTGCACTATGCCTCATTATGAAAAACCCTAGTTCTGGTGATCCTCCAAGAAACGATTTCTTGGAATTCACACATGTGGAGCGGTTGCATCCATGCACATTCTTGGAGGGAACATTCCATGTGGACACTTTCCATTTGAATTGGAGTGATGTATTTCTTTGGTGGTGTGTTCCCTTCATGAGCATTATTTGGTGCATACTACTACTATTTTTGGATGAGGGAGAATTTATTTGGAGAGGCTAATGTCCATATATTGTAACATGGTCAACCATGGATTGAGGAGAGATCTAACTAATTCATTATTATAATATTTATTTGACATGTCATAGATTTAGTTAGTAAATAATAATATTTTATTGTATCATATAATAGACTCACTCTATAAAGAAGAGTTCTCTCTCTCCATTGTAAAGGGTGGATAATTTGGGCATTTAAGATGTCTCCTCTTGGGCTACATTGTAGCACATTTTGGAAAGCTTAATGCAGAATTTGAGGTATATTTTCATTTGATGTGAGGCTTTATTATGCACTCATATTTTATGTGTTAATTTTGTATTAAGAAACCCTTTAACATGTTGTGATTGTCATTATAATGAACCATGTTTCAGTTTGGATAGAGCAATGTGAGGCTTCAACCCTCTTATTTCTATTGTGATTATGTTAGCCTGCATGATTCTTATTATTGGTTCATGGATTCTTAACTAGGATGGGACTTTAGTCTTTCTTCAAATATAGGTCCTTGAGAACCATTAATTGTGTATGGATTTATCACTTAGCAATCTTTTCTACCACAAGAGATTCGTTGATGAGTAACACAAGTATTTATAATCACTTTAGAAAAAATGAACTATTCTTACTTACATAGACTTCCTTAACACTTTAAAAAGTAATTAATCAAATTAAATAAATTATTACATTGCTTAGAAAAATATTACACTCCAAATATATTTGAACACTCAACTGAATTGAGAAAAAAAAAAAATCATTTCATCAAAATTTCATAAATCTATCCAAATTTTGTCAAAGAGTTGTTAGAACCTAAAACATCTTTATATAGTATTCAACAAACATCTCATATAATAAGTGGATTTATTGAATATTGTAAAGGTAATTATAGTTTCTATTAGTTAAATGTAAGTTATTGAATGTACAAACTCATAAAAATCTACATTAATGCATTAAGTGATCCTTCTATCTTTCAATGTATGAGTTTCTCCTTTGAACTATTGAAAAACAATATTCAACTTATCATACTAACAGATCTTAAATTGAAGGTTATAGGAGATTTTGAGTTTGACATTTCATCTTCTCATCATGTCTTCATTATCCCAAATCCATACATAATCCCAAAGCATGCATTGATTTCAACTCATGAATTATTTTGTTCATATTCATGTAGGTTTCTCCCTTTATAAAATAACGTAGATCTATGTTTCCCAGGAATATCCTTGTAGTGGTATTTTTATGTGGAATTAGTTCTTAGAAGAATAGAGATACATAAATTTTTCTATTTATTGTTTCTGAGAGTTATATTTTGAGAATAGATTTCTTTAAATCCATTTAGATTAGATTTATTTCTTGCAATTTCATATATAACAGAAAAATGTGGAAATCGAAACACTTTGAAATTCATACATACATCAACATAAAATGCAGAAGAAATGAGATTAATAAAAACTATGCCATGGAATATATATATATATATATATATTCAACATCGTCTAAATTTCACATTTTTAACAAAATGGCACATCATGCCCAATATACAAAATGACAACAAGTGCCCTAACATTTAAAAAAAAAAAAAAAACATATGGTGGCCTAGATACAAAATGGAAGTCATTGGTCACTCATTGACCATTTCCACCCTTAGGAGCATCATGTAAATCGATCTTTCTTCTCTTTCTCAAAGAATCACCTCGAGTGGTTTTGCGCCTGGGAATGGTTCGTTTCTCTCGAGACTACACAAAGAAAATACATTGTTATAAGTTATTTTCCACAATGAATTAAAAGACTTACAAAATGATACTTTCTAATTCAACATAATATAATTCACCACAGATGGTACTGACAATCGTGAGGGTGTTACCCTCCTCCACAACCCTAATCTCTCAATGATGCCACCTTGCATTAGTTGAAAGGATCAAATCATGAAATTTAAACAAATATGCATAAAATCAATTCCATTCATGATACATAAAAATTGATCATCAACACTTTATCTCACAGTGAATATCTTAGATATCGATGGAGAGTCGATGGCAAGTGGAGTGCTTGGATTTACAAATTTCTTCAAGGAAACATCTACTATGGCATCCTCGATGGATGGCATAGATGGAAATGGTGGTGGGGGTGGGTAGCATATAGGTGCATTCACCGTGGATGGATTCAATGGAAGAGGTGGTGTAGATGGATGACTTGTGGGTGCATCCACTAATGATGCATGGAATAATAAATATGGTGGGGGTGGGTGGTGATGAACCCCCATGAGCTATACAAGTGATAGAATAATGCTTGGCCTAGAAATAGGTGGCCCAAAATCCATAGTCGACTGCCCAAGGACTAGACTAGTACTATAATTGGAGAAAATATCAGCAACCTACACACATATTAAAATAATATTGTTATTAGTACCAAAAATAAAATTCAACAACATAAATACAACAAATTTGAGATTTAAAAGAGATTTAACGCAAAACATGCTTCTTGCGAGATAGGTGACTTATCCATCTAGGTGGACATTGCTTGACACTACCTAGTCCCACAACCCATAGAAACACAAGAAAACTGTAATTTTGAGAATGTTAGAAAAAAAAATCGTTATGGTGAATTTATCAAATGTGACACATACATGTGTATGCAGTACACTGAATGAGAAAGTTGCCTCTAATGTTGCATGAGTGGGGGAGATAGACATTCATGCATCTATCAACGTAGAGGGTCTGCAAAATGGGCATAGCAAATACAAAACATCATACAATAAAATATCAAAATAAATACACATAATACTATATAAATATATATAAATGAAGAACATAGAGATGGTTAAGATACTAACCTCCTCCACGAATCTCTGGTGTCCACCAGCCTCCATAATCCCATATAATTTTTTCTCGCAACTCGAGCATCTATGAGGCTCACATGAACGACTTCTCTATCCATGTTCCCTTTCCTCTCTACACTCTGCTCTAGGGGTTGAAGGTCTGATCTCTCTGTCAATTCCACCAACATGAACCTCTTGTCGAGATAGTGCAACAAAACTACCATGCTACACTAGACTCTGAGTCAAGGATGATAGAGCTACATGTACCTGTTGAAATCCATNGGGGGGGGTTAGGCCTTTTCTTGGGGGGGAAAGGATATAACATGAGATCATGCCTGACACACTCTCAGTCCTTTACAGACCCTCGACCCACCCCTTGGAAGTCACCAATGTTGAAGTTGTTCACATGGTGACCCAAAATAATTTTTTCCCATAATTTTCTCAAAACATATAAAGGAACTTCCCTGTTATTGCAGGGAGGTTTATCAAATACCATGAACCACCTATCCATCCAATTATCATTAAAATATAGGTGGATACACCAATCCATACAAATACATTTCTTGGTGACAGGTGGTTGTTGTCTAGTTTGAGGATCAATAAAAAGAGACATCGAAGATTGTTTTGAAATACCCAAGTCTCTAACTTGGTTTTTATCCAGTCCGATGTTGTAAAACTTGAACATTCTAGCCCTATATCTAGAAATAAAAGTTAATTTCCCCTGGGAACTTGTAATGGACCTCACAATGACATCTAATGAAGTGGCCAAGGACTCTCTGCTAGGTTTTCTTGTCCCCCTTAATTCATTTACAAGCTTTATTAACATGGCCAACCCCTCATCAATTTGTGTGTTTATGTTGAGTGGTTGTGGCGGGTTGGGGTTTTCGTTGCCTTGGTATGCTTGTGGGTGGTTTACATTATCTACAAGTTCCATTTTATAATATCTATTGCAATTTAATAAGGCATGGCAAATAAACCAGGTCAGTTTTTTAATTAAAATAGAAAATTGCAAAAAACATCAATACATATTAATTAAAAAAAAAACATAAAATAATCATATTTCTTGTAAATTCTCTATAGTTATTTTTAAAGGGGAAATGTTAGGGAATGTAAGAGGCCACTTTAAATTTTGTAGATGAGATTTCTCTAGAAGATTACAAATTTCTATAATTTAGATTCTTTAAGAATATATTAAATTAATTGAATAAAATAAAAAAATTACTAGAGTGGGAGGAAAAGAAGAGAAATCAAACATACCTGGCTTGATTGGGAAATGGTGGCAAGATATTGTCCTTGCTCCTCCTCTCTATTTTATTAATTTGGCTAAAAATGTGACACACGATGTGTGTAAATGGGCACAAATCACGCTCCCGGCCCATTAAAACTGACATGACAGAGGAACATGCACGTGTTCTTAGGAACGAACATGTGTTCCTAAGAACGTGTGCGTATTCCCACCAACAAGTTTATGTGGCACGCTTATTGGAGGTTTTGGATTTGCCAAAATTATGGCATTAGGAACGCGTGTGTGTTCCTAGGAATGTGCATGTGCTCCTAGGAGTGCATGTTCCTGTTGATCCCATTACTACTTTTTCATCCACCAACTTTGTGCACTCACCCTTGTGCGATTTTTCTCCAATATCCAACCCATGATGGTGAGGTTCTCGTGGAAGCTGCAATATCAATAGAGGGTGAGGGAGAAGATGCACCTATTTTTCAAGCTCTAGTTCATCCTTAGTACGATACTTGTTGCATGAGCATAGTGCGCCAATTTTGGTTGAACATGTGTAACTTATTTTTTAAAACATTTGAAACTTTTACCTAATGAAAACAATTCTTTTTGGATTATGTGATCTTTACTTTTAATGGTTTACATACAACTAAATGATTATATACAAATGTGATTTGTTTTCATGTCATTTAATGTGATAAATGTTAGTCTAAAACATAGTTTTTCAAACTATCGACAAAAACATTTTGACTCCTTGAGGTATAAATGAATGTAATGTAATCAAAATGTCAAGAAAGAAATCAATCCTTGATATTTTTTTTGAACAAATGGGGATTACAGACCTAAAAGAAATTGTTTAGTCATGCCAAGATGATTTGTTAGTCTAAATAGACTATGAAGCAACAAATTTAACAAGCTATCACGTCAGACAAGAAACTAATAATGAATTCATACTCGACTTCATTGTTAGTAGCTTCTCTAATGCATCCTCCATCATAATGCAATAATTTATAATAAGGCTTGAAAAAATCTCATGTAGTTGAAGCTAAGTTTCTAGAATAACAACTTTTCTCCCATGAGTAAATGTGTGACAAGTTACATTGGTTAGCATGTAGAAAATGTAAGGAATTGATATAACTAGTGATTAAAAAAAGATGGAAATGTCATATAGAAGTAACAAATAATTGAAACTATACTTTGTATAGGGTTTGGATTTTGTCATTTTTGTGTAGAGTTCCTCCGAGTAAAACCCATTGACGAGCTTCATAGGAGGAAAATAAGGTTTATCTAGACAATTCATGGGAATAGAATTGGTGTGATTGACTATAGGTACAATATTGGGATGTGTTAGTAGATTATAGAATGAAACTTTATCAATGGAGATATTGCGTCTTCATGGGGAAATTCGCCACATAGAAAAGAGAAGATACTAATGCTTTCGTGACATATATTTAATCACGACCTAGGATCATGTTAATTATTATTTTTTCTAACGCAATCGTGACATCAATTGAGAGTCGAGGACAAACTCATACTAATTCACATGGTCTACCATCAAAAGTCCATAACGTGGTTGGTGATGGAACAACGATAAGGAAATTTAATCAGGGCCAAGCATACATGGATATGGTGAAGTAGATGTCCCCTTCATCCACTTCACATTGTTAATGATGGCACTAATTAGGAAGGGCTGAGAAGAAAAGAGTTACGGCTCAACTAACTTGTACAATTCAAATGTTATGATGTTGGAAGTTAAGGGCTTCATCACTTATTTTTCCTTACATTGAAGTGTAATGAACAAAAAATACCTACATAAACATTAAGTAATAATTAACAATAGAATAATAATACCTACATAAACATTAAGTAATAATTAACAATAGAATAATAATAGTAAAAAATGAATTAAGAATACAACCCTTCACCTTCATGATTAATAAATGCATATCATCATAAGATTCATTGTAACATGAACTTATTCATTGTTAATTATACATTTATTTATTCACATGAATTATGTTATATTATCTTTTTTATGTTAGATATTTTTTTATATATGAACTATTTTTATGTTGGATATTTTTAGGAAAACCTAAAAAAAATAAACTCTAAAATCTAGCACCACAAAAATTTGAAAACAATGAACAATTATTCGTTATATTGATATTAGACTTTTTTTTAAAATAATTACATTAATTACTAGTACCTTTGGAATTTTTTTTTTATAACATACCATAAACAAAATAAGGAGTGGACACTCTAAAAAATAAAATCAAAATCAAAAGTGTAAAGAATACTTTGTTATGATATAGTGAAACTACTAGTTAGTAAGGGATATTTGTCCATACTGAGTTCATTTCTGTTTTCAATATACTGAGTTCATTTCTGTTTTCAATATACTGAGTTCATTTCTGTTTTCAAAAATGAATTTTAAACAACAGAACATAGTGATTTTGTGAAGATTTATGTAGCTAGATTCCAGCAAAAAGAAAACAAAACTTAAAATAGTTAGCCAGCGTCGATGTTGATATAGAAAGAATAAACTGTTTGTATCCATAAAAAACTAAAGTAAAAGTGAAAGGTTCTATTTTTTTAAGCGTGGACTGTCGGATTTGAACTGTGACGATCTGAGTTTTGAAATCGAGAATGCAGCCTGAGAATGAATGTCACCCTAAATGCATCAATAAGACCATTATTCTCAAATTGTTAATGGTGGTGCAAGGAATAGACTTTGAGTTCAAAACCGTTAACTACTATACAGTTGTCAGTAAATTTATATGCATTTAATATAAAATTCTGTTATGTGGACAGTGAGCGTTAACAAGGTGTGGATAGGTTTGGATTTTTTGCACATAAGTTGGGGTAGTTAAGACTTTCAATAGACGCATAAAATTCACTTGTTGTAACCATGTTGAAAATATTAAAGTGAATAAAGGGTTATTAATCTCATATTCATATATATATATATTCAATCTCTAATTTTTGATATTCTAAAAGTACATCTTATATTTAAATTTAAGTTGATTTAAAAAATAATAGGGGTATAGTTTTTAGACACTAGAAAGTTTTAAATTATAATATGATGATTGTGTATTATGATATTACATTTGTGATGTTCTTGCCTAAGAGGTTTTATGTGCCCATTTGTGTCGTCATAGGCAAGCAGTGGTTCACTTCTAATGCTTCTTATATCTACAATGAGAATATGAGAGCTCCATTAATTTATGTTAAACATCACATTGTTGAATCTCTTTATGTTAAATATCATATTAGTGAATCAAAATGTTGGTATTGATTGATTAATTAATACACCAATGCATTTGCCAATGATAAACGATAATTAATGGGATAAAAAAACGTGATATCTCTCTATGCTACATTTTCTTTCTTCACGACTAGTGTGGTAAACTGATTTTGAATGAAAACTTGGTAAACCATCTCTCGAACAGTCTCTCCATCAAGGTATCTTGCAAAGCATGTACGCCTGACTCACTTTCCATTAAGCTTGAACGATTTTCTACTCGATCTCGAATTGAATCTAGTACTCTACTATTTAATAATCATTCAATAGTGGCCTTGAAATTGTTTAAGTTTGAGCAGAGACAACCATTTACAAAACAAAGCATACACACACAAAGAAACTATGGAGTTGTTCAACTCTTCTCTACATTCACATGCAACTGAAATTACAAAATACATGATAAGAGATAACTCTCTAGAACACTCCATCCTTCACCTACATAATAAATGCAAACTTACCTATCTTGTATGTGCATTTAAGATGCCTATCCTCTATCAATTTTGGTCAAATAAGTAATGGAGGAATTACTCCATTTGACACTCCCACTTAATTTTGACCATTACAAAAATCAACATAAACAATGCTTAAGAGTTGTATTTGAAATTCAAAAGTATTTCTTCCCAATGTCTTGGTGAAGATATCTGCCAATTGATCTTTCAAACCACAAAACTATAGCATAATGCTACCATCGTTGACAAACTCATGGATGAAATGATAGCGAATGTCTATGTGTTTACTCTTGCGGTGAAACACATGATTCTTAGATAATGCAATTGTTGAATTATTGTCATAAAATATAGAAGTTGGATCCTTTTCTTCATGTTTGAGATCACTAAGGATCCTTCTCAACCAAATTGCATGACATGCTGCTGAAGTTCCTGCCACATACTATGCTTCTACTGAATAAATTGTGGCGATCAATTGTTTCTTAGAAGCCCATGAAATCAAGCCTGTACCAAATAGAAATGCATACCCAAAAGTACTTTTGCTATCATCAACACTACCTGCAAAATCACTATCTGTATATCCAACAAGTGAATCATATTCTGAAGTAGAATACCAAATTCCATAATCTGTTGTACCTGCAATATACCTCAAAATTCTTTTTCCAAATTTCCAATGAGTGATTTTGGGATTCTCCATAAGTCTGGAAATTAAGCTTATTGCATACATAATATATGGCTAGGTAGTTGTAAGGTACATGAGGATTCCTACAAGCCTCTTATACAAAGTATAATAAATTTATGTTCCTTCATCTTGTTTACTTAATTTTGTACCTATTACAATTGGTGTATTTGTTGGCTTGCATTTGTTCATTTTGAACCTTTTCAAAATATCGATGGCATATTTTCGCTGACAGATAAAAATTCCCTTTTCAAATTGCTCAACTTCAATTCCCAGAAAATATTTCATGAGACCAAGATTAGTCATTTCAAATTCACTTTGCATGGCTGCTTTGAATTCATTCAACAACAAATTTCATGTATAAATCATGTCATCAACATATAGACAAACTATCAAAATATTACCTCTCTGGTCTCTTTTGGTGTAAAGTGTGGGCTCATTGTTGCTCCTGTTGAACCCATTGTTGAGCAAATAACTATCAATACGACTGTACCAAGCTCTTGGAGCTTGCTTCAAACCATACAATTCTTTCTTCAATCTGTACACTTTGTACTCTTTACCTCTGATCTTAAATCCCGGTGGTTAATCCACATAAACTTCTTCCTTTAAAAATCCATTTAGAAATGTTGATTTAATGTCCATTTGATAGACTGGCCATTTTTTTTGAGCTGCAACTACCAAAACTGCTCTGACAGTATCGAAATGTGCTACTGGAGTAAATGTCTCTCTATAGTCAATATCAGGTTGTTGAGAAACCTTTTTGATACAAGTCTTTCCTTGTGCTTCTCTAGTTTTCCTTTCTCATTGAATTTTTTCTTATACACCCATTTAACTCCAATGTAGGTTTTCCCTGTGGGAAGATCCACAAGATCCCATGTGTTGTTTATTTCAATTGCTTCAATTTCTTTGTTCATTGCATCAACCCATTTTAATTCCTTGACCGCTTCTTCAAAGTATACTAGTTGACATGATAACAAAGCAAAGTGTGCTTGTTGATCCATTTCATTATTCTGCTCATAAATTTATCTCAAGATTCTTGTTCTTTGGTTCCTTAGATTTGCTATAGTGGGATTTGAATCATTACTAGATAATGAAGAAGAAATGTGTTATGTTTGTTCTCCTTGGACTTGTACTTGCAATATTGGAAGTATTAGTGGAAAAGCTTGTTGTCTTGTATCTTCCACCTGTTGATCTTCCTATATAGAAGGAATTTGTTCTACAAGTATTTCACTTGTTTGGTTATCCCAAGATTTATCTTCTTGGAATTTCATATCTCTGCTTACTATGAACTTCTTGGTAATAGGATTATACATCCTATATGATTTAGAATGTTCACTGTATCCCACAAATATACATTTTTCACTTCTATCATCAAGCTTTCTCCTCAGCTCTTTAGGAACATGAGCATTAGCTACACAACCAAAAACTTTAAAATGAGAAACGCTAGATTTCATACCACTCCATGCTTCTTGATGGATTTGATATTTCATACTGTTGGTTGGTGATAGATTTAAAATATAGAATAAGCATGTCACTACTTCACCCCAATATTCATTTGACAATTTATTAGCCTTTAGCATACTTCTGGCCATATTCATTATTGTCTGATTCTTCCTTTCAACTACTCTATTATGTTGTGGAGTGTATCTTGTGGTAAATTGTCTCTTGATTCCATGCTACCTGCAATATGTTTCAAATTCCTTGGAGTCATACTCACCTCCTCAATCTGATCTAAGTACTTTGATGTACTTCCCACTTAGTTTCTTTGTCAAGGATTCAAATTCTTTGAATTTTTCAAATGTCTCTGATTTGTGATTGAGAAAGTACACCCATGCTTTCCTTCTAAAACCATCAATAAATGTTAGAAAATAAAATATACCTCCTATTGATTGAGTTTTCATTGGACCACAAAAGTGCGTATGCACCATTTCAAGGTGTTATTTTTCTATGTAGGAATCATTGGGAAAACTATCCCGTTGGTGTTTGGCCAAAATACAACTTTCACATGAGTTTTTTTGTTCATTTATAATGGGAAAACCTTTGACCACAGACTTCTTCTTTAAAAGACTAAGACTGCTAAATGCTAAGTGACCATATCTAAGATGCCACAACCAAGTCTCATCTGAGCTTGATACATTTTGGGCATATGATTGTGACAAACTTACATTTCTCAATATCAAAGGGAACATTCTATTTTTGGTCATTTGTATTGTGGCTATAATTTTCTTACTGGGTGGTTTGTCCAAGATTGTACACTTGAAACATTTAAAAATGACCTTATAACCATGTTCATTCATTTAGCCTACACTCATTAAATTTTGTCCAAGACACGATACATAATAAACATCATGAATATCCTTCTTTTAATATTGCTTGGTTAATACAAAAATTATACCCTTTCCTGTAACTTTCTTTTGATAATCATCTCCCAATTTAATTTGAGATGTGACAGAGCTATCTAAACTAGAAAACAAGTCTTTGTTACCTGTCATATGATTGCTGCAACCACTGTCCAACAAACAAAGATCGTGACTGTTGCTTGCTTCTTCTGTAACTTGACATGAAAATAACATTGATTCAAATTTTCCTTCTTTAGTGTTGGTAACATTTTCTATGCCCCTATTCAAATCTGCTTGCTTCCTTTTGCATTCACTTTCATAGTGACCAAATTTCTTGCAATAATAACATTGGATCCTTGATTTGCTAGTCCATTTTGGATGATTAAAATTTATTCCTCCCCCCCTTTGGTTATGAGAGTGTCTCTGTGGCTATTCCGACTTTTCACTTTGTTATGAACATTCTAAAGTTGATCTCTCTCATGTTTGAGAGTGACCTTTTCCTCGTTTGCCTTTGCTTTTATTCCATCGACCTATGCCTCTACTTATGGAGGCCTGAGACTGAAATGCATTCTCCAAAGATTCAATATGTCAACTAAAACTACTTTCATGGGTTAACAAAGATCCCATGCATTATTCAACTATCAATTGTGACAGGTCTTTCGACTCTTATATGGTGACCATGACCATATTAAACTTATCAGGAAGGATTCAAAGTACCTTCTCAATGACCTTTTTATCTTGAATGTCTTCTCCATGGGTGCGTAGTTAATTCACGACGATAATGACATGGGTCATAAAATGATCCACAGTATTTGAATCCTTCATTTAAAGAGTCTCAAAAATCTTATTGACTGTTTGCAACTTTGCATTTTTGACTTTGTCAGTGCCATGATAGGCTATTTCAAGAGTATCCCATTCCTTTTTGGCATGATCTACCGCTGCAACTTTGGGGAAAATATATTCCTCTAACACTTGCTGGATGAGCCATATGGATTTTCTATCCTTCTTCCTGAGTTCTTCGAGGGAATTTCTATGTGCATTTTTCATTGCTTATAGATTCCCCAGATCTAGTTCTTGAAATCCATTGACTACTGCTTCCCAACAATCTTCAGATCGGAGGAAATTTTTCATCTTAATATACCGTACATCATAGTTCTTACCCGTTAAAATTGGACCTCGTGTGATCGTTGGATTGTTGCTAGATGCAATGGCTAAGATATTGACAAAATCATGGTCCTCTATCAAAATGGGCAAAAACTTAAATGCATTTTTTTTGCTTGGATGCTCCTCTATCGAAATGGGAAAAAACCCAAATGTTTTTTTTTCCTGGATGCTCCTTTGTAGAAATGGGAAAAAACCCAAATGTTTTTTTTCTTGAACGTTGCCTATCCAAAGCTGGACGCTCCTTGTCCATGCCTAGACGCATGTCTAAAACCCAATTTTTTTTTCCGTGGAGTCTTGGTTATGGACGTGCCCTGTACACTATTAGGGGAGCGTCTGTCTTCTTTTGGACACCCTGTATACACGAGAAGGGGAGCATCCATCTCCAAACCTTGATTTTTTAAGAGTTTTTCCCTTAGCCTTTTGCACCAGAATGTGCGAAAGATGCTCCTCTTCGTGTTGTGATTGAACCAAGACCCAAAAATGCTCTCCAAAATACTGCAAATTCTCTCCAATCTCCGAAGATTCTTAGTCTATCTATGATACCATGTTCAAGTTTGAGTAGAGACAACCATTTACAAAGAAAAGCATACACACACAAAGAAACTATGGAGTTGTTTAGTTCTTCTCTACATTCACATGCAACTGAAATTACAAAATACATGATAAACAATAACTATCTAGAACACTCCGTCCTTCACCTACATAATAAATGCAAACTTAACTATCTTGTATGTGCATTTAAGATGCCTATCCTCTATCAATTTTGGTAAAACAAGTAATCGAGAAATTACTTCATTTAACATAAATCATGGGTGTTTTCGTTGAAACCTATTCTATATATTTAACAACATATTCTATATATTTATAAACCTATTCGTTGATATGATAATATATATATAAACCTATTCGATGATATTATAAAAGATATAGATATACTATGACATCATGGGTATATATTACAAATAATGTAGGCATACCGATCAACAAGGCATTCCCATAGAGAATGCATACCGGTCATGTGTCTCACTGGGTGGATTAGATTGGGATGTGATGTCAACTATTTTCCTATAGGAATAAGACTTGACCTGACCTAGACGATGGGGTCCTACTTATTGCAGATTTACTTCCATAAGTGAACCAACCTACTCTTGTCTTGGGCTCTTCGCATCATAACTTTGAAGCTTACTCCAGTGTCTCGATATTGACTTTCCAGGTTGGACACGAGGAAATACACCAAACTAAATATCCACCAAACGTAATATCCAACGACTGCATAACCAATGCATACAAGGAAAAAGTTGATTTATCTGATTCAGTTGAGTTGGAATTGGTTCATTCTTTTTATATTGATCACTCTTGGGATTCTGCTTTGTTGGAATTAGAAATCCCTTAAGCCTATTGTTTATACAGTCTATTAGTTATTAATAATGGAAACTGTTAAGTTGTAGTAACTGGTCTTGTATGATTCCCAACGTTTGAGTACTTGTATTTATCTAAACCACTAGAGTGTTGTCTATAAATTAACTAGAATCTGTAAAACAAAATTTCACTAATTCCACAGTTTTCATATATATATATGGTTGGTTCAAATAACTTCAATCCTTTTTGCAAAAAAGTGAAACTATGTAAAAAACCTAAATCTAGATAAAAATGTAAACTAAATCATAAATTTTGTTGAAATTGTGCCAGAATCCACGACTAGAAAATGATACACTTTAATTAGTTTTTACCTTGGTATTTGAATATCTTGAGGAACTTGATAAGAGGAACTGAAATATATTGGAATATAAAATTAGGCTCACAACAAAGTGAAACTATGTAAAAAACCTAAATCTAGATAAAAATGTAAACTAAATCATAAATTTTGTTGAAATTGTGCCAGAATCCACGACTAGAAAATGATACACTTTAATTAGTTTTTACCTTGGTATTTGAATATCTTGAGGAACTTGATAAGAGGAACTGCAATATATTGGAATATAAAATTAGGTTAAATGCAGGGTAAAGTTCTCATGGATTTACGAGAGAAATACCCAAAAAAATTCTACCATGAAAATTTTGTCATATGATTTTTTTTATTTTTTTTCCAGAATTTAAAAATAAAGTTTCACGTAAAATAAAATAAATTTGAATGGTTATTAAATAAAATATATTTGAATGGTTATTATCCTAACTAGAGATTGAACCCACTTCAAATGAAGAAAATAATTCTCGTAAAAAATAATAATTAGCAATCACCATACTCACCCTTATGAAAATTCCATGGCAAGAGAAAAAATTACAATGATCTCAGTATTGGCCCTTAAGAAAATTCTATAGCAAGAGAAAAAACAAAAACTTGAACCAAACTATAAATAAATTAAAATGCAAATAATTTCTATTTGTTCGGTAACAATATTATACATATTTTACACTTTACAAAGCGCTATGCTTTGTTGATGTCATGTCCTTCGGGGAGAGCAAGGATAAGATTCAGCGTAGCCACCATAATTTAAAATATTCCAAAGACAACTAAACAAAATTCTTATAAATTACATAGGTACGAGATTTGGTTAACAACACCATCATTTAAAAAATTCTAAATATAATAAATAAATAAACAAATTCCTATAAATTACATAGATACAAGATTTGGTAGAAGATT
>JASDQU010108023.1:63086-80129 GCA_032191745.1 Picea mariana
TCAACTACAATCTATTGAAGAGATCATTTCAGAAAAGGAATTGGTAAACATAGTACTCAATGGTCTTCCCAAAACATGGGATGCATTTTCCGCAAGCATGAACACAAGGAAGGAGTATCCTACATTTGAAGAACTTTGGACTTGTTGTGCACAAGAAGAATCAAGAATCAGTGCAAAAGAGAAACCCCAAAAGAGGTACGATGATCAAGCCTTTACAACAAGGTTCAAGGATTTTAGGAATAAAAAGAAGTTTGGCTCCAAGAAGAAACCAAATCAAGAAAAAAATATGTCAAGAATACAATGCTTCAATTGTTGAAAGTATGGTCACTACAAGAATCATTGTCCCGAGTTAAAGAAAGGAAGGAAACACACAAAGCATCAGTTGCTGAAGAAAGGGAACCCTCAAAGAAAGCCAAGCAAGACAAAAAACTTCTTCTTCTAAGACAAGGTAACAATACTCTTCATAGTTATTGTACATACCATGTTTTTCATATCTATTTCCTAGAAAATAATATGGTCAAAGAGAAACTATACCTATGGAAGAAACCAAATCAAGAAAAAAATATGTCAAGAATACAATGCTTCAATTGTTGAAAGTATGGTCACTACAAGAATCATTGTCCCGAGTTAAAGAAAGGAAGGAAACACACAAAGCATCAGTTGCTGAAGAAAGGGAACCCTCAAAGAAAGCCAAGCAGGACAAAACAAACTTCTTCTTCTAAGACAAGGTAACAATACTCTTCATAGTTATTGTACATACCATGTTTTTCATATCTATTTCCTAGAAAATAATATGGTCAAAGAGAAACTATACCTATGGAAGAACAACAAGATAAGGATTGCTATCACAATGAATACAAGTCAGGCAATACACATGAAAGGATGAAGTACATCAACAAACCCTGGTAACAATTCATGTGGAAGCTATTGCATAAGTAACAACTGCAAGATAAGCTGAAATCAGAATCAATCTTGAAGAAACCTAGAAGAAGTAAAAGATAGAAAGAAGTCAACAATCAAGAGGAAATTGGAAAAAGACTTGTGACACCTTGTAGAAGGCAATATGGACGCAGATAGAAGCATGGGCTCTCTTAGTTGGAGGGAGATGATTACATAATTCCAAAAGATGAGCATGCACTCATGCATGAAACAAGGATTAGGAGGGAGCCAATCCTAAATAATATGATCCACTGAAGATGATTAAGTATCTATCCATGTTCCCATCAATGGTAGCAACCATGAAGAGCAACACGTGTTCAATTTGAATTTAGAAGAAGCCTTAAAGTATCCCTGGTTGTCCATCCACATCCATGATCCTATGATGAAAGGAAAAAGTTGGAATCTTCAGGGCATGGAATCTATAGAAAACTCCATGGACCTAAGAGCTAAAGAAAAACATCAGGAAGAACATGAAGATTCCAAAAGAGAAAGAAAAGACAAAACAACCAGTCATTGTATCGAAAATCACAAGACTACCAGCCTGACCTGAACCCACTAAAATAAATCAAGCAGAAGAAATGAAAGCTGTGATGAAGAACATTGTATGGAAGCCTTATGAATGTAAGCATTGCGAGATCCAAAACTAGAGGTTTCTCCCAGATGGAGGGAGAAGACTATGATGATTGCGTGTTCTACTAAACTAGACATACCTCTACATGAACCATTATATCGTCTGCAATATCCATGGGTTGGAGTTTACATCATAAGAATACAAAGACTGTTCTCCAAATTAATTGAACAAAGAACATATGTAGAACAACCTCAAGGCTTTGAGGTATACCAGGAAGAGACTCTTGTATGTAGATGGAAGAAGGTTTTGTATGGATTCAAACAAATTGGTGCGCAACCTCCAATGCACAACAAAAGCGTGGTGAAAAACCTTCTATAACAAATATACTGTATCATAATGGTTACTTAGAACTCAAGGATTATGGATTGCCAATCCATGAAAAATCTCTCATGATGACAGAAGAAGTACCACTTGGATATGTTCCAAGTTTGACCCTTGCCATGATGTTATGAGCTAGCAGGAAACAAAAGAGATGAATTCAAATATGACGATTAGAGCTATATGAAGCCTTCAAAAAACCAGTGTTCCAAAAAGAACGAAGTACATTGAGATCAAGAATTACATTCTCCATGATGAAATCTAGAAAGGAGAAGTGGTTCTCCAATATATATCTTCACATATGAGAAGATAAGCAGACATTTTGGTAAAGCCTCTGTCCAAGATGAAAGAGTTTGTGTACTCAAGCTAGAGCTCATGGAGATGACTTCCTTATTGAAAAAGGAAGAGATGACTCCCAGGTTGGGAGGGAGAATTGATGTGTTATTGATTTATGGATAGTCATTTTTCAGTTCGAAAAATGGTCCAGGATGAGTAGTTCCTTTCCACTTCGGAAAGTGGTTCGAGATTTCTTACGGTTAGGCATTTTCCAGTTCGGAAAATGGTCCAGATCAAACTGTCATTTTCATAATGAAAATGGTTTGATGGATTTCTGATGTACCATAGACAACGATTCCCCTTGTGGTTAACATAGGGAATGGTTTAGGATAGTCTCTCTTCTTGAAAATCACTCTCAGTAGTGGTCAAGAAGACTGGTCAGCCTTGTCGGACAATCATTCTTTCGAAGCTCATAGTTGTGAGCAGTTTCGAAGAATGGTCCGTTTTGGAGGTTGGTGTAGGACAATCATTCCCTAGGACAGATTCATTCTCTCCAGGTTGCACTTTGTTTAGTGCCGGAGGAATGGCTCAGATAGGCGAATGGTACAGGTTCAACAATCAGGGATAGGCATTCCCTAGGGCAGATTCATTCTCTCTAGGTTGCACTTTTTTTAGTGTCGGAGGAATGGTCGAGATAGGTGAATGATCTAGGCTCAGAAATCGGGATAGTTATTCTTCTTTGCTTGAGAAGAATAGTCCAGATAGCTCATCATTGATGTTTTACCTTCTGAGGGCAGATGCTCTTCCATATCTCATAGATGTGAGTGGAAGAATGGCCTAGATGATTCAATTTATATCATAGCAATATTTTTCTGTGCAGGTTGATGATATGATTGTTATGGAGACTGTATGTCTGCAGACAATAGATGTATACTACTGTGGTGGATGTGTTCCAATGATTGTGACTATATGTCATTGATCAAGTATCTGTGTGCTACTTGGTGTGGCAGTGTACCATTGGATTGTAGTTGTGTACTAGTATGGATAGACACAATTTTGTTATATTGAGTGACATTTTTCCGATTGCCTTGAAGACTATCAGTAGTGTTGGAAATGATTATTAGCTAGATGGTTGATCAATGGACAGAGATTTCCCAGACGAAAAAATAGTCCAGGACATTTATTCTTCTAGGACATATGTCTGGATTAGAATAATGCCTCTTGTGTTACTCTGTGGAGTGAGAGACTCATCCGTCTTATTACTCAGATAGAGTATGGTTTCGAGAGATGATGCAACTGATGAAACTAATAGTGATGATGGTGCTCATGATCTAATCATGAGATAGTCTATACGATTATGTTGATGCTACCGGGTGAATGGTATGTGTGTGCTCAATACCATTACCTTCAATACCTCCCTATCTAGGAGAGAGTGTTGATATTATGGTAGTTGCGGGAGGTTTTACCTCCACGTGTAAACCTGATGAGAATAGAATATTTTGAGAAGCAAGAAGAAACCCTAATTAGTTGGCTAATAACCCTAGAAGACAAGTCGGCTCAAGAGGATAACTTGTATTAGGTTATTAGCCTCCAAGAGAAGAAGTCGGCTAAAGGAAATATTATATATGAAGTAAATAGGCACCCAGAATGAGAAGTCGGCCTAGGCAATTTGCCAATTTTAGTATAAATATAGGAGACCAGTCTTCACTCTAGCAGGTATTCTCAGAACTGTAGAAGCAACACTTTTGCGCACTACAGTTGGCCAGTTTGTGCGCAAGTTTGAAGGAGAGCTGCCGTTGCAGCTAGCAGATTTTGGTTTTGGCCTAGAATCTCTCTTGGTTATGGTTTGGACTCTTTGATCAACTCTTGTTACTCCTATTTGGTGCGCTATCCTTAGAGAGAGGTGCGTTATCTTGTTTGGCTATCTAGCCTAGGGTTTGCTTCCAGAATGATTCTCTATCAAGGTTAAGGTGCTTGGGGGTGGCTTTGACCTATGGTTGGGTGACAATAGTGATATTGTCTATGGTTAAACACACACATCCATTATATTCTAACATGCCCCACATCCAATTTTATAGATTTGAGTCTAATTTTTTCTTCTAAGACAATATAATATGTCTTCTTTTTTATTCCTTAGTTGGCACTACATTTGGATCTCACAATCTTAAAATATGATTGTTTTACCAAAACCACATGTTTAAGCCTAGTTTGAGGACTAGACAAGAACAATGAACTATACAACTTGTAACTCCAAAACATAACAAACTAGATTTTAAAATATGGGTTAGAGATAGTTCTCTTTGTCTTCTTTCCAACCCCACAATTCCCATGCAATTCCATTATTACAAAAAAACTTTGTAGTGAAAATGGCAAGATGGCTTGTTTGAAGTAACAAAACTAAAAAAATGTCCACTCTAATACCACTTGTTATGATTTTTAGTACTTAAGATGATTTGAACTATAGAAAGTAAATAGACCTAAGGCGAGTAATGGACATTTTATTGATATTTCAAAATGAAAGCAATGTTTATGTAAATATTCATAGGGGCAACTTCCAAATGAACAGAGCTCCAATACAATGAAATTTCTTGACAAAATATTACATGACTCTCTACCTTTATAAATAGTTTCTATCTACCCCAAACCCTAACCACTAGTGGGCCTTACATAAATGAATGGGCCATGTTACATTGATTGAATGCTAACAATGTAGTGGGTCTTATTTAATAGCTAACATAGTGGACCTAGTCAACATCACATTAAATGGTCAGTGTAGACATCCTATCATTAACTCTAGTGGGCCCTTAGGCACTTATTACATCACTAGGGGGAATCCCACCATGGGGATTGTTGTTCCTAATTTTATACTTAAGGCTTCAAATAATAATGTCAAGGCATCTGAAGAGTAAAGAGAGTTTAAAATAATAAAATAAAATCAATTCTTTAGGGAAAGAAGCTATGGCCGATTTCTAAGTTGTCTTTGCCTAGCTTCCTAACGTTCCTGGATTCTTATGTCCTGTTCAATCACTGCCCATGAATGTTCAAGTTCAACCCGGGTGTTATAAGTCTCTAAGATAGTATTAAACAAGGTTAAAGCGATGTTGGTCTGATCTGTGAGTCCGGGTTGTATATTAGGCTGTCTTGCAATAGGTACAGTCATGGGGAAAATAAAGTTAGAAAATATGTTGTTTTTATGTTTGCTTTTTCTATTTTCAATTTATATGAGAAAAACATTCCTGAAATTGAATTAATGGTATTACAATTCAGAGGCTGTTTTCCGTGTCTGAGTTAAATTTGAAAATAGTGAATGTGATTAAATAAAAACATAAAGCTATTAAAACAAAGTGAGGCATCAAACACAAAAGAATCTCACTCTGATACAGAAGAAGAAAAATGGATGTGAAAACCTTAATGAAGCACAAAATGTGGTTATCTAACTAACTCTCAGGTCTTGTGTTTGCTAATAGAAAACACTGAGGAAAATCTGTAAGCAATCAGATAACCAAATAACATATAACCACAATAGATGTTGTGCTAAGTTGCGATTAAGCATTCATCAAAGACATAAGAATAAAGATATTGGAATATGAAAGAACAAAAGAACACATAACTCAGGATTGACGAAATATGGAGTCTTTGGTTTTCAATTTGTCTTAATTCTTGAAAAGGAGATATTTCTTCATTTCCATCGGCCAAGAAAAAACTCTCTTCAAGTATTTTGAAATTATATTTATACAAAGGTTACCAACCCTAGACGGTTGGAATTTTCCTTACTCCTAGATATTAACGGTTACAAAATAAAGACTTGAACCATTTCACTTGGTTCTTTTCTACCTCTCTCTTATACTGGCAGAATGGGCATGCATGTGTTGCTTCATTATTTATTTGAAGCACTTCCTTCACTTGGCTCAAGACACTCGACGCACCTGCTTATAAACTGTATTAATCTTCTTGAAGGCTCTGACACATCCTTTGCCTAAAAAATATATAGCTTTCTTTGTAATTTTGGCAACCTGTCTTCAATCCTTCTATCTTCAAAATTTATTGATTGTAATTGTAAATTTGGCTTCACCAACCATCTATCCATTTGAGCGACGTCAACCCGTTTCAACTATGAAATTTCAATCTGAGCTTCATTTAATCTTTCTTTGATGTTCAGTTGATGCTTTATAACATTGATTTGTCCTAGTACTCCAGCACAATCGTCCTTTCCAATGCTTAGTGATTTTTTTATMTAGCAAATCGAAGGCCTCTTCACAATCCTCCTTTATTTCTTTGGCCAATATTTTACTCTYGGCTATATTGGCCTCCCATGTCTTTAATATTATGTCTCCTCTAATTTGCTCTTCAATAGTCAAACTAAGAGTTTTGGGAGTTACAGACATTTCTTCCTTAGAAGATGACACGACYGCTTTTTGGAAAGTGACCCGGGCTGCAKCAACCTCTTTTTCTCTGAAACCAATTTTATCTAATGATTGACCTATCTCCTGAAAATAATCTTGGATGATTCCTGCCTTAGAAAACARACTTTGTAGTGCTGTTTCCAGTTTCTGTTGCACTTCCAGTGCCTGAGCTTGAAATACTGTTATATTTACAACCCGACTTTCAGTAGAACTCAATTTATCTTGCAACTACCTTACTAATTCTTCTTACTGGATGACCTGCCCTTGAATTGCTCGAGAAGTCTTATGTATCTCCTCTAGCTCAGATTTAAGTTGCTGAATCTCTTGTCTGTCTTTGGCTCTAGCCTGTTTGAGTTCTTTGCTGACCTCGCTTTTGACATTATTCTCTATATTCCTTATTTGTCTCGCAGCTGACTTATCATCTGATTTCTTTGTCTCAGCCTTACTTTCAGATTATCAACAGAGAATAAGTTGATCATTGCAAAATCTCCCAAAGAGCCTGGCACCTCTATAGCAAAATCTTCATCTTCCAAATTTTTCCCATCTAATAATACTTTGTGCTTTTTTACCATTGTACCTTCTTTCACGTGCATTTCTTGTTTCATTATAGCTTTCCTCTTATTATTGAAAAAAAAGTTTGACGAAGGTATCTCTTCAATAGAAATCGGGGTAAGATCACTTACGCATATAACTTCAAGATTGGGGGTCCCAAAACTTGACTGCAAAGGAGTCAATGCTGTAATAGGACTGCCTAACTCTGTGAATTGCGTTCCTTCTGTTGTTGTGGAGGTATCAACAAGAGTAGTTGATGATAAAGGAAATAACATTTGATTCGGTTTTAGAGGTGTCTCAGATTTGAACTATGTTTCAGACTCTGGATGTTTTACCTGTGAAGTTTCTAATCCTTGCAAAGACACTTCAGGATTCTTTGGGGTTTCCTTAGTAGTCTTTTTACCAAAGGACTTTGGTTGGAAACCTAGAGGTATACTTTATTGTTTTGGAGGAGGGATTATCGATTCTCCTTGTAGTATCTTGGGCAGCCCACTTCGTATGTGTTTTTGGAAATCAAGAAAGTTGGCCTGTAGGTCAGGAGGTAACGCTTGGACTCTGTCTAGTACCTCCTCCTAAGCTCTGATTCCTTTAAATATGTCATCAGAGGGGGATTCTTCATGCTCATATGTTTTCATATTGCATTGAGCTAGATGATTTCCCACAATTTGATATGGATCATGCCTTCTAAGCTCAACGTCCACCAGTTTAACATCCTCTAATGCTGCAACTTCTACCTTGGAATGGCCAAAATTTAGCAGTGAAAACCTTCCAATTTGTAGAGGAAAAGCTGGCCAGAATKTCTTCTGAACTTCTTTTAACTCTTTTCCAATGCCTCYTGTTATTATTTGGTAAGACACTTCTCTGCACACCAGTTTATCAGGAAGAAAATTTGGGAGAGCATGAGGGGGAATTGAACATCCGAAAACTCTGATATAAGAGAAATTCTCTTCAATAAATCAATTTGCAATTGTTTTAAGATTTCCCATGATTTGCTMTGAAATTCAAGGGGGTGGATAACCATAGAATATTTGATGAACAAGAATCACTACATAGTGATAGATTTCATAAAAGAAACCTTTTAMTTTTTTTTCCCATAGTTTAGAGTGATAGAAATGGATGGTTTCCAKCTCCAATTCATCAATGGAAATGGAGTCATATAACAAATGACATCCATGACATACACAAAAATATAAAAAGACGCAGGTTGGTCTTTTGAATTTTCCATTTGGTACTCAACAATCTACTTGGTTAGGTTATCTGAGAGGATCTTAGCCCAATTGAAAGTGAACCCCTCGRCTATCTCGTGCATAATTGACACCCATTCCACCGGAAAAATGAGTAGGGATTTTCCTTCCAAATAGTCTACATAACATCATAGCTATATAGACCATATATTCATTTAATTATGCAGTGGCATAAACACCATGAGAATCAACTCCGAATTTTGTTGGAATTCCTCACCATGTTTTAATTATATCTGGATATGTTTGGTCAAATTCTTCACATTCCTTTTGTTGAAAATATTCTACGAATGCAGAATTATAAATATACTTAGAAACAAGGGATAGCTTGTACATTACTTGAATATGTTCTGGCATGAAAGAGCCGACGACGTCCTTTTGATGATTTATGATGCTCCTGGTCTGCACATCAGTGTTCTCCAGAGCCCAGTTTATCATGTCATTGTATGGCATGAGCTTCGGCTGTGTAGATATTTTATGAAGTTCAACCTCTGTTATAACTCTGAGTTTAGTTCCGAGATTATCAGTCTTTTCATCTCCAAAATCATCTGGGAAATTTATGACTTTGCGCTCCAGGATTTCAAAAATCTGCGTCCAGGACCTGACTGAATCTATAGCATGTGGTGTGGTATCTAATAGAACATCCGAGTTCGAATTTGAGCCTTCACTGACCTCATCACTCTTCTTCAATGTTTTCCTGGGTGCCATGATGCCTGTGATAAAAAGAGAATACCTGTTACAGAGGAGAAGGCACAAGCTTTTCTTGAGTGAAACTTACTACTTTGCTGAAAGTGAGAATTAAATTTGAAATAAAAAACTTTTATTCATCCTTAGTCTGCCTTAATTCGAGCGTGCTTCTACAGACAATGAATTTATTTGTTTTAATGAGGAGGGTACAACTGGAGATACATGCCTTACGCTATAAAATATTTCCATTGATCCAAAATAAATGCTTCCCAATATCGRCGATTTGAGACCGAGAGTTTTGGATGTAATATCATTGAAAAATCYYGAAACGCGAAAGTGTGAAAAACCAATTTATATTGTTAATTTTTTAGTTAGAGGTTAGATTAAACATGTTTAAGAACTTAATGTTTTCGGGATTTCATTCTTCGGGGTATTTTGGGCACGATGAGTAATAAATCCCCGATTCCSAAAAGTGAGACTGATTGAAATTTATTATATTAGGTATGTTTAACCCTATTTAATTAATCACAATTAAGAGAGGATTTCGTGACTTTACATATCAAGATTTTAAGCTATTGTTTGAGGTGGGATTTCTGAAACTCGAAATTACGATAAGTTTTAATTACCRTTAAACATTCTTAATCRTTCTAATTAACTCAGTTTAATTCTTTAAATTAACTTTCGCGACTTCGCGTATCGGGATTTCAGAGTTCATTGTATGTTAAACTGCTTATATCGCARAACCCCGAAACCCGAAACTTTGGAAATTGTCTTAGTGTTTTGAATTTTTTTAAACAAAGGGTGGCTCCATAATMTACTAAGACATTTGAACCATTGGATTGATTGGAGGACTTTATTTCGACGGTGATTATCCAGGTGCATTTTTGTGCTTTTATTTATTTAGACAAAAACAAAATTTATTTTAGTCTAAGGTTTAGGAAAATATATATGTTTCAACAGGGATGTTACATTTATTACACTTTCATACTTTTATTATATTTGGTGTGTGTAATCCCATGTGGGGATGTCAATCAAATGTACATTCTTTATACATTAGATGTACACGATCCTAAGTGGAGATGATAAAGATACATTACACACATGTTATTATGAACAACCATGTCAACGATTGACCTCACATGGGTTTGATGACAATATCACTAGTGAGAAGGCTATCACATATTGGTTTTATTTTATAGATGATATTGTCTCAATATTAGACCAAGGTCCACATCAATGTCCAACAAAAGGGGTCTTCTATAGTCTAAGAATTAGCACATTTAATCCCCATAAAGGGGAAGGTCTCACCCAAAGCATTGTGATGAGACTAAAGATTGTATAGGGCTCACACAACATGGTCATCACAACTGACACTTAATCTAGTATACATAGCTTCCTCTCAACTCTTTTTCAAAACATTATTCACCAGGTCACAACTCATCAATACACTCAATGAATAATGGATCATCACAACCAATATTACTACCTTGCTTGAGAGCATAACCTAGATTATATCAAATAATATTCATTCATCAACACAATTCAAGAATATTAATAAAACACATCATCACCATGCATAACAAATATCACAAAATTTTTGAATGGGGGCCTCATTCCATTAATATCAAAGATGAACAAATGCATGTTTTAGAGTGGCTCAAAACCACAACCACTCATAGTACATTACATATAACATATTTCTACTTTAACTCCAAACATATTACACAAATTTACAATCAAAACCCTTTTTATGATTAATCATTTACATTATATAGCTATTCTTGAGGGTGGGAAAATACATTCAAACTATGCAGGGCCATTAGTCCTTCTTCCAACTCCATCTTGATGGACTTACTGCTATCTGCTTGTATGGAATCTAGGTGCCTCTATCCTTTGGCCACTTTGTTCTTGTTTCTTGAGATTCTCACTTACTAATTGGTTCTAGTCTCTCTATAACACCAAGGCTCCTAATTGTTATAGTAGGTTTCTACTTTTGTGGTGTGACATTTGTATATTTTGTTTGAGCTTTCACTACACTATTCTTTCTGCTCCTACCACGTTGTTTCATTCAAAATTCAAAATGAGGGCCCCCATAATCCTTGACCTAAACTATTGAATAACACTCGAGTAAAATCCTGCCACCTTTACTTGATTCCACATCCTTTCCAAACAAGGGGGCCAACTTTGAGACCACCTTCAAAACATTGTTTCAAAACTCAAGAAATTCATATGATTCCTTATCCGACTTACTTGCAAAAATATTTGAACCCTCCAAGTACATGTTTGCTTGGTCAATGTAGGGTGACTATGGCTATGTCTCCTACATAGATGACAAATTGGTTTTTGTGGAATTTTTGAGTTTCTATACTATGTTGTAATGGTTGAGTGTGATTGGTCGATGTTGTATTAAATATGACTAGACCTATCTGGTGGATTGAAACAATTGATTTAGTTCATCATATTTTTTTATGTATTTCCTTCACCTTTTTGTCTTTGGCGATTAGGTATAACCACTGTTCTACCTCTTGTTGCAACTAGTTGATCCTTTCCTCGATTGCTTCAAATGGTTGTTCTCATTTCTTCACATTTTGCACCTAGTTCTAGGTTAAGGACAATATTTCTTTACACTTCTATGTTGTGACATGGATTGTTCCCTTCATTTGTTCCATCAACTATGTTGTGGGATCTGTACTATTAAGTATTTAGGCCATATTCCACTGCTCAATTGTCCTTTCAATGTCTCTCATCTCTTTTATATTTTGTTTCCCCTTCTTAATTTGTTGTATTGCCTAGTGAAAATGATCTACAATCTCCATGAAGGGGGTGTATAGCACTAGTTCCATAATCTCACGATCTTCCTCTCTAATGGGTGGCCACATGTGGATGAGCATGTTGCAGATTACTTCAACCTAATCCTCTAGCACGATTTTTTCCCATCTCAGGTTACTTTCTTTTCAAGTTCTTTATCCAACTACACTAGTAGTTGGTTGTTTTTAATTTTTAGATGCACTACCTCCCTCTCATCTTGTAGTAGACGATGCCTAATATTGTTGCTGGAAATGAAATGTCACATGATTATATCCTCTTTGGGTACCTAGATGATACCAGATAGTTGTGAGGCCTAAAAATGCAATGATGCTTTTGGGCCCATTAGTGCGATATTTTACACCATTGTCGTGGTTACTGATGCAGAAGCATCATTGGTAAGCGCGCAGAGGCGGGACCACTCAACACGTGAGAGTTCTTCCATAAATTCAACATGGGTAGTTACAACCAATTTTGAAATCCGCCTTCACTCAGTGCCGAAATTTACCTTTGGAGGCACGCTTGAACCAGTGTCGAATTTTACCCTTTGAGGAACATTTTGAAAATCGTAAAAAGAACAGGAGTTTCCACTATGGCTCTGGAATGCGACTGAACTAAGATAACGTCGGATGAATTTTAGAGTAGGTAAGTAGCCAGGGGAAACCCTAGAAATATTTTTGAGTTAAGTAGAATTTTGTACGCCCAGTTGGAGTTAGTTGCAACACAGAGAGAAATTAGCTGTAAGAGAGAACTGTGAGTTAACAGGAGATATCATTTTTTGGGTTACTGTAATTTGAATGTATTTTGTAGCCATTGGGAACTTGTGAATATAAAAAGAGGGAAAATTGATCCAAATTCATGTTGTGCAATTGTGTTTAGATTTTCCTGTCTTTTCTGTTATTCTTGTGTCCCATAAACAAGTGAATGAAATAATGATTGTGAGTTTTCCAGTTTCAATTGTTTCTCTTCATTGAAGCTCTGCGAGGTGTGCATCGAGAGAGGAGAGAACACTAGGAGATCAGGAGGAATTTCTCTGTGAGAAACCCATTGGATCCGAGTTATCGAAATCCCTTAGATGCAAGGAGTGCATGGGAATTCGAGGCCTACACAAGGCGAAGCTCAAGAGGAATAACGTTTCAGAGAAGCGTTATTGAGACCCAGAAAAACCCATCTCCTAGGAAGAAGCGAAGACCGAGTCTTCAAAGACTTAGAAAATCTTCTAAGTCTGAAGCGAGTAAAATCTCAGGAGGGAGAACGCCGTCGAGCGTTGGATTGCGATGGAGAATCCCGCGGGGTGTCCGATTTGAGGTAGGAGTGCAGACTTTAACACTTCGTATATCCAGGAGGGGAGATCTTGAAGATCTGAAAGGACGGTGGAGAGATCTTGAGGAGAAATGCCGAAACCCCGCAAGCCATTGGATAAGGTGGAACTGCGAGGAGGTTAGCGGCAAGGGTGAGTCTCGGAGATCTGAACGGACGGTGGAAAGTCCTCAAGGGGAAACGCCGAAACCCCGCAAGCCGTTGGATAAGGTGGAGCCGCGAGGAGATTAGCAGCGAGGGATTCTTGACGTCCAAAGCTCAGGAGGAATAGTGGCCATCGATCTTAGATAGATCTGGACCGTCGGTCTACATCGCTATTTCGGGTATCGCAAGTTGGAAGGATAGAGGTCCTTGTCTCCCAAAACCCTGAATCGTGAAATAGTGAAATATAGAGGTTGGATGTGGACCGTAGATCCTAGGGATTATTGTGAGCCGTTGATTGAATGCCAAGATATTTCGATATTTCAGCAACCGGAGATTCCAAGGAGCGGGGACAGAGTTCCTTGTCTCCCAAAACTCTGAATCGCAAAATAGCGAAATAGCGAGGTTGGATGTGGACCGTAGATCTCAGGGATTATNATTAGCAGCGAGGGATTCTTGACGTCCAAAGCTCAGGAGGAATAGTGGCCATCGATCTTAGATAGATCTGGACCGTCGGTCTACATCGCTATTTCGGGTATCGCAAGTTGGAAGGATAGAGGTCCTTGTCTCCCAAAACCCTGAATCGCGAAATAGTGAAATATAGAGGTTGGATGTGGACCGTAGATCCTAGGGATTATTGTGAGCCGTTGATTGAATGCCAAGATATTTCGATATTTCAGCAACCGGGGATTCCAAGGAGCGGGGACAGAGTTCCTTGTCTCCCAAAACTCTGAATCGCAAAATAGCGAAATAGCGAGGTTGGATGTGGACCGTAGATCTCAGGGATTATTGTGAGCTGTTGATTGAACGCCAAGATATTTCGACATTTTGACAACCGGGGATTCCAAGGAGCGGGGACAGAGGTCCTTGTCTCCCAAAACCCCAAATCGAGAAATAGCAAAATAGCGAGGTTGGACGTGGACTGTAGATCTCGGGTCATTAGGATTTTGACATTTTGGCAACCGGGGATTCCAAGGAGCAGGGATACCCCTTGTACCCTGATTTCACGAAATGTGAAATGCCAAAATAAGCGTGGCCGTCGATCCGAGAGAGATCTGAACCATAGATCTCGGGTCATTAGGATTTTGTCATTTCGGAAACTAGGAATTCCTAGGAGCAGGGATACCCCTTGTACCCTGATTTTGCAAATTGCGAAACCCGAAGGAATAGGCGTTGGAACCTGAGCCTAGTCGGAGGTCACGGTTTTTGGTCATGTGCTGTGGGAGCTCATGCTTGACGCTTGGAAAAGTCAACTGAGCATTTGTGGGGGACCTATGTGTTCATTCGAAGGGTTCCAGTTTGGAACTAGAAGATCCATTTTAGCTCCGGAACCAAAAGATCCTGACCGGGAGGTCACACATCCCTTACAAGGGATAGGGGGTCTGCATCAGGTGGTATCAGAGAATCAGTTTTTCGTCTGTAGACTTTAGGCGAAGGAGGAAAAGAAGTAGACAGAGAACTCAAAGCTGTACTCTATGTGTGACAGATAGTCAACATAATGCCACCAAGAATACGAGAGTCTGCTTTAGCCAACCGTGCTGTAGAGAGGGAGATGCGAGAACTTTGCACCCGATTGGAAACAATGGAAGCAGTGTAGAGAAGAGCACCTGACGCTAGGGATGTCAGTGATGTAGAAAGTGAATAGGTTCAGGTTGAAGAATATGCAGGAGAGGATGCTGCAGAAGAACGTTTGTTGAGAGCAGTTGCCAGATTGGGAGGTAGAGCTAAGATAGAGGTCCCCATGTACGAGGGAAATCTAGATGCTGAAGAACTGTTGGACTGGATAAGGTCCATGGACAAACACTTCGACTATGAAGATGTYGATGAGGAGAAGAAGGTGAAGCAGGCAATCACCAGGCTAAAAGGGCATGTAGCACTGTGGTGGGACGAACTGYAGGCTGAGAGGAGAAGTAAAGGCAAATAGAGKATAAAAAGTTGGGACATGATGGTAGCCAAATTGAAGGCTAAGTTCATACCCAAATACTACCAGATCTATATGTTCAGGAAGCTACAGAACCTGAGACAGAAAGGGATGATAGTCAAGGAGTACACCGAGGAKTTCTACTGGCTAAACATCAGAACTGGACAACGAGAGAGAGACAAAGAGAAAGTCGCCAGATATATAAATGGCTTGAGATATGAGATCCAAGACGAGCTTAACATGATGTCAGTGAGGATTGTGGAATATGCTTATCAGTTTGCGCTAAAGGCAGAGGAGAAGCTGGCCAGAAAACAAAACCAGCGAGGAAGAGGTAAAAGCTCGGTCCCAAGAAAAAGCAAGGGATTTAACCGTGACAGAGAAAATCAGTCTAAGGTCGAGGCTGAGAAACCACACAATCACTCAGAACGAGGAGGAGGTTCTTGAGAAAGACAAGGTGGTGGAAGAAACACTTTTAGAGGAAGAGGCAGAGGAGGAGTAAGATTTTATGCCTGTGGAAAGACATGATACATGTCTTGGGAATGTCCCGAGAAAAAGAAGGAAGGAGGAGAAGCTCACATTTCAAAATCCCAAAGAAGAAATGTTGAGGCAGAAGGAGAAAAGGATGGAGCATCCCTGATGTTGAGAAAAGTTCTCTTAAAACCAGAGGCAAAAATTGAAAAACCGGTGCAGAGAAACTGTCTCTTCAGGACAGCTTGCAAGACTAAGGATAAAGTATGCAAGGTGATCATTGACAGTGGGAGTACTGACAACCTAGTATCCACAGAGATGGTGGAGAAATTGGAGCTGAAGACAACTACACATCCAAGGCCATACAAAGTCTCATGGCTGCAAAAAGGACACCAGGTAACGACCGCTAAACAATGCCTGGTTGAAATTAAAACAGGAGGATATAAATATGAAATCCTATGTGATGTAATTCCCATGGACGTATGCCACATTTTGTTGGGAAGACCATGGCAGTTTGACAGAAATGTTA
The DNA here is from genome assembly GCA_032191745.1 of Picea mariana. Taxonomy (NCBI): domain Eukaryota; kingdom Viridiplantae; phylum Streptophyta; class Pinopsida; order Pinales; family Pinaceae; genus Picea; species Picea mariana. The sequence continues at coordinate 79,318 of JASDQU010108023.1, forward strand.
GTCGCGATGGAAGGAAGAATACATATACATTGGAGAAGAATGGTAGGATACACATGTTGTTGCTAATGGAGGAGAAGAGAGAATAAGAGGAAGCCAACACCAACATACTTCTCATGAGTGGGAAAGAACTCCTGAAAGAAGTCAAGGAAGAACAAGAGATGCAGTTCACTGTGGTGAGGAAGCCCAGAGTCAGCCTTACGAGTACATCAATGGATGATTTGCCTAAAGAAGTTTAGGAGCTGTTGGATAATTTTGCTGATATAGTGGTGGATGAGCTGCCAAACTCATTGCCACCCATCAGGAGTATCAGTCATCATATCGACTTGATACCAAGAGAAAGCTTGCCAAACAAGGCAGCGTACAGATTAACACCTTGAGAAAATGAGGAGGTGAAGAACCAAGTCCAAGAATTGCTGGATAAGGGTTTGGTCAGGGAAAGTTTGAGCCCATGCACAGTACCAACTGTGTTAAGCCCAAAGAAAGATGGAGGATGGAGAATGTGCATAGACTCGAGAGCCATCAACAAGATCACCATCAGGAACATATTTCCCTTACCAAGAATGGATGATTTAATGGATTGCTTAAGTGGAGAAAAAATTCTTTTCTAAGATAGATTTGAAAAGTGGATATCACCAGATTAGAATGAGAGAAGGTGATGAATGGAAAACAACCTTTAAGACAAACAAAGGTCTATATGAGTGGTTGGTTATGCCATTTGGCTTAACAAATGCCCCGAGTACTTTTATGAGGTTGATGAATGAAATTATGAAAGATTTCATTGGCAAGTTCGTGGTTGTATATCTGGATGATAT
>JASDQU010108024.1:8060-20846 GCA_032191745.1 Picea mariana
TGGGGAAGCTTGGTCGAGATGTATGACACTTCCGCTTATGGGTTCTATCTGGAGTTAGGTCAATATAGTTGATGCTCCAGCTTAGTCCAACAGAGGAAAGGATAGGATGGAAGATGGAAGTAGGTTAGGAAGGAAGGATGCTTCGATGTTAGTTGAGAATATTGATTGGGGATTAGAGATGTCACTATTGTTTACTCACTTGGTTCCTACCATGTTTAAAACCCTCTTTGATTTCTTATCGATATTTTAAGTATGACAATGAGTTATTGATGAATTGGAGTAATTTAGTTCGTTAAGATTATTAAATGATGCATTACTTGATCTGTTGTCCTACATGTCTTGGTGATCATATAGGAACTATGCAATAGAGGAAATGATTGTTTATCGTTAGTACATACATGAGATATGTGTCCGCTAGCTACACACACATACCCTACTCATGTACACTAGTATACGTAATTAATGTATTAATTATTAAAGTAAATTATTAACTATTTAATTGAATGTTTATTGAATATGTAAATTATATTGCATACAAAATATCTAGAAGCATTAAATACCTTCTTGACTTTGCTAGATGGTGGGTATGATGAATTAAATTAGCATGGTGGAGTGTTGTACATTTTGGGGAAAATTATCAAATAACATTTATTAGCTAGAATGAGAAGAAATACTTTTCATTTTATTTATTGTTGTTTAATGCAAGTCATTTATATTTAGTTTTATTTTAATATTTTCCCAAAATATCTAGATAAGGGAGGTTGATGGATAATAATGAGGGTGGTTGATGGATAATAATGAGGGTGGTTGAGGAGACTTGGGGAAGGGTGTATGGAAACTTGATAAATAGGGAGGAGAAGTGGTGAGGAAGGGGGGATGGGGAGGTTGGAGCATGATGAGAGGTTGTGAAATCTTTGGAAGATATATTTCTTATGATGGTTTGCTTTGAGCATTGTGCTTTGTTGTTCTTAGAGTCACAGGCATGGAGGGCCAAGAAATCGAAAGGTCTCTTGGAGATAGGATGTCGGCTAGGGTCCTAGTTGGTAAGGAGGATTCCGTTGTTTCACTCTGGGCAAGTGGGAAAAGAATGCTTGGAAGCGCCCAGGACTACATTACAACCACCGATGAACTTCAACAAGCTAAGGTGGAGGTATTTTTCGATGGTATTTGGTTATTGATATTTTGTATATACTTTTTTTTTAAGTTCTAAATCATAGAGTTATCATATTACTTATTTCATCATGTTATCTAGATTTATCATTAAGAAAATGTAGAAGAATTGTGTAAATGAAAATCAATGAAATTATGCTAAAACGAAGTTGTTATTGTGTATGTATATAATAAATGATTAATTGCTTAGCATCTTGTAGAGGGGATTTATAGTCCAACTTAGTAAGGTATCTACCATTTAATAAATTTCTAATTTAAACTGAACTAGTAAATTAATAATGGGGAAAGTCCTTAAAACCTGTAATGGATTTTAGGGACACCTAGGAGCGATTCTAGGAATGACTCTAGGTGGGTGAGGGAAATAAGGGTAATTAATTAATTAAAGAAATTGGTTTTTGGAGGAATGAAGGGGATGGGTGACACATGTACGGGGAGGATTATTATGAATTAAGTTTATGAAAAATTATTTAAAAGGGGTTTTGGGAAAGTTTTTGACTTCGAAAATCTATATAATGGAGTGAGGAGAAGGATGATGGAGCTCTTCTATTTTGCGTAACGTTACACTGCAAAAATTTATACTTGACTGACTTAGCTTGTGGGAGTTGGGATACCCAGCTCAGTGAGGAGTGGTTGCTCGGCCTTTCGAGGCGAGCTGGGAGTTAGTTGATTCTCTGGTTAGTGTGTGTGGCCCCTCTGCGGCTCGGGGGGATAAGGGGGAAGAAGAGTACCCCTAGCGTTGGCTAGAAGGTACCAATGAAGTCTCATCGGTCGACAAGCGGGAGTTGCACGGAGCACGCGGGACATCAACTCAGAGCGGGCGATTAGGCAATGATACGCTTCCTTTATTTCTACATGGTATATTGATAGTATGATTTATGATTTTAGTTCTATATGCTTAATCAAGTAAAGAATATGATAGTCTTAGTGTTCTGGTTGATGACTGAAATTTTCCCCATAGCCTTAGCTTGATGTTGATTGATTTCCCATGGCCTCGATCCCTACATGTCTTGACCGTCTTGAGGTTTATTGATTGCGATGATTGCGGTGTATTTTTTTCTTCGTCCCTAGCTCATCAGTCCGTGCCTAAGCAGTCGGCCAGGAGCCTGATCTATGGTCGTCGCTTCGACGTTAATAGACTTATGGATCTCAACGCCCTACTTTTCTATGCGTGGATGATGAGCGAAGGATGTTCCTGTCAACCGTCTACCTCTGTTGTTTGTCCTTGGCTGAGTGTTGGTCTTGCACCTTGATGCATTTAATTAACCCTGGAAATTTGATTGATGGAAAATTTTTCTTTTAACCCAACATTTTTATATCTCGTTTGTTATCGTTCCTAGTTCCATAAATATAACTCTGTGTTTTTATGCATTAATGGATAAAATCTCAACCCTGCGTTTTATGTATTGACGGATCATTATAACTCTGTGTTTTTATGCATTGATGGATTAAATCTTAACCCTGCATTTTATGTACTGAAGGATCATTATAACTCTGTGTTTTTATGCATTGATGGATAAAATAGTAACCCTGTGTTTTATGTACAGACGGATAATTATAACTCTGTGTCTTTTTGCATTGATGGATAAAGTGGAAAAGTTGCCAAAGAATTTTAAAAATTGAATTTCTCTGCTTATTAAGTTTCTCTTCACGGAAGCTTTGTCATATATGCATTGGGGATAAAGATTTTTTTTGAGTTGAATGATCATGATTAATTCTTAATCATCGTTTAGTTTTAGATCGACTCTTATCTAATGTGATTTGAACAAGTGCAGTGGTAGGGGTGGGATAATCTATCTCTCGCTGGCGATTTGAACGAATGTGCTGGCATGGGTGGGATAATCCATCGTTGCATGGAGTCTACACTATCAATTTTTGAAAGCTTGTAATACTTGGGTGGTTCATTGGTGATTGCCTTTCCTTCAGACTGCCTTTCATGTTTAGTTACTGGGCGAATTGCCACTTTCAGAGATACCACGTTGCCTGGGTGAGTAGCTGGCGATTTTCCATTTCTGAAGACCGCATTTCGCTTTATGTACTAGGCAATTTTCCACTTTTATAGACATAGTCGTTGTTGGATTTTTCGTGATGCATTTGATTATGATTGCGTTCCTGGCTAGAGTTAGTCCTTTGGCGATTTTTCCCTGGAAAAGAATGTGTTTTGCCTTGCAAATTTTCCCTGGGGAGACTGCGTTTGCCTTGAAAATTTTCCATCTATTATCCATGCGTTTCCTCCCCTTACATTTTGCTGACAGCAATGTAAACCCCCTTCTGGCATATTTGCACAACGATTTTTCTCTTATATTAATGATAGCCATGTAAATTTTATTCTGGTGCATTTTGCCCAGTGTTTTTCCCTTTTAAGTGTTGACAGCCATGCAATTCCTTTCTGGTGTGGTTGTATTGCGTTTTTCCTCATTTTTGAATGACAACGATACAATTCCTATCTGGGGCGCATGTGCAACAGTTGCCTTATTTATTAGTGACAACAATGCAATCCCTATCTGGAATGTATGTACAACGATTTTACCTGATTTTAAATGACATCTCCCCTTTGGTGGCTAGATGATAGCCTTCCCAGACCTCCAATTTAGTCATGGAAAACATTTAATTGAACAGAAATGCCTTAATGTTAATAGCCTTAATTCATGGACATTTCATAATTTCTAATATATTTATCATTTACAAATTAACAATATTAAATTTTATGGTGGATTGATTATGATGTGCTACATTCTAGTTTATCCTTAAATACTAGGGACTATAACAATTATCCAATTATTAGGTAATCCTTATACTTATCCTTATCATAAGAATGTGTATAATGCTAAAGTATAATAATCAAATAGAAAAATGACAAGAAGGAATTACTTTTTCCTTAAACTTAACTCGGCTTTCCTATTTTGTTCATGTATATGAGAAACGATTTAGTGTTGAGAACATTATCTAATAGGAGGATATGTATCATTCCACTTTATGACAATTTTTGTTTTTTTGGTAGCATATTATGTAAAACAACGAGAGGTCCCAAAGTTTAGCATCCACATATTAAAGTGTAAATATAGCCATATTCATTTAATGATGAAATAACCTTATACCAATTAAATAACCTTACACAATGTCAAGTAGTGTCCAAATTTGGAGTATTAATGGCATCAACCAGAAAGTAGAGGGACGATAAGATGATTCACTTATACAAATTGTAATAAGTACTCTTACTTCCCATATGGTATATAGACTAGAAAACTTCTTGACATTAAATATAAATAAATTGAACAAGGAATTTGTTCACCTCCAAGGACTTGGATCGCGATTTCATGGACCATAAAAAGATTAAAATTAGTAAGGAAGAAGATTTGGGAGAACTTAAGTTATCATTTAGTCCACCCAAGATTTGTTTTCAACAATTATTGAACTAATGATAATATTCAAAAATAAACTCAAGGTATGAGGGGAGATATATATAAGAATGAAGAGGAATACACAACTCTAGGATTCACAAAAACTTGCAAGGCTGAGAAGTTTTTATTGAACCCATCGATTGGCTAGTGCCCTGTAAATAGAAGGAAATGTCAAAAGGAGGTTTCATGTTTGTTTCTCACCATGATTTACCTCTGCCCCATGGGAGAAGTTGTCCATTCCACCATTCCACCAGTCACCAAAAAAAAAAAACAAGATTATATTTTGTACTTCTGCTTCGCTTGTAGTCGTGAAGTAGGGTTGTTTCAAACTTTAGTTCAGGTAACTACGAGAGTGCTAGTAGGCTATGAAAGGTATGTTTCCAAACCTCTCCCTCATCCATTTGATATCTGTGTATGACCCCTTTACTCCATATGTGAGTTGGATTAGCAAGCGTCACCATGCATGCATCCACTAAGAAAGATAATATTAATAAATCTTATACATGAAATCTATAACTGAAATCATCATAATACATGCATAATAAAAACAAGTACTCATATTCAAAGTGAATAGTCCACTCCCTAACTCAATCCAGATTCCAAGGAAGTTTGTCGATGCCATCAATATCCTCTTGATGTAATGTTTCCTGCACACTCAGGAAACCTCATCATAATAATTGTCAATGATATACATCAATACTAATAACATATAAAATTCCAATACTCAATCATATCATAAACTCATAAACCAAATCAGATAATCATAATGTACCATGTTTAACTGGATCACTTGCATGCAAGTGTCCTCAAAGAATAATTAATGTTCTGAAAATGTGGTCTATGAAAACTGGGTATTACACACTCTATGTCGGGAACATATCATGATCATTGGATTACAAATGCATACTAAAGAAATACATTGTAACCTAACTTCACATTAGACTAATTGATATTAACTAACTCTTAAGTGTCTAAAATATCCTAACACAAGAAAAATGGAAAACTTGATTAAATAAATAATTAAGATAAGTAAATCACCATTGTATCAAGAGACATTTTTTTTCCTAAATGAGTAATAATTGTAAGTTATTGAGTAACAATTGTTGTTTTCCAAATGTCACTCCTTTCATCAAACTTTCTAGTTGTAGATATTAGGAATTATAGGTTTTAATGGATATCGACCTTCTTATATTTTAGATCAATATTAATTGTCTAAATTTAGTTTTTAAGAAAACATTATTTACAACAAGAATGCTACAAGTCTTTCTTTACTACATTGCACAGTTCAAAGTAGGCCAAACCCCTGCTCTAAATATTTTTTCTTAGTCCAAAAATGAGTAATACCAATTTTTTTTTGTTTGGTTCAACCTTTCAAATATTGAATATATTTTGAAGGTTCAATATTTACATTGAATAGACATTGGGGATTCAACACATAAGGCTTTTTCATTTCTTTTGAGAAAATGGAATTCCATGTTGCATGGATTTGTGGAAGGTTGATTTGATGTTGAACAAGTGTTGGTTTACCAACAAATAACAACAAATAATGGACATGAAATAAAAAACTTTTGATGTGATAATTGTCGATTATTAGATGTAAAGTGGACATTTCAAACATCGATTGGATATTTAATTATTGTTGGGGAACTAATGCATAATGGACATGACATAAAAACATTTTATTATGGTTATTGTTGGGTTTGCAACACGTTGATGTTATAAGCATCGAGTATGTGGCACCACTTGCTCAACATCCATTAATGTTTGGGGTATTCATGTTTGGCATTTGTTCAAAATGTTTAACATCGATTTTACATCAAATTTTGATCCCAGATGTAGTAATGACTACACCTTTTGCACTAGCATCAACATATATTTATCAAAATCAAGTAACATCAATAAAGAAGTCAACATAAGAAATTGATTGAAATCTTGAAATCTTTCTTCATGCAAGGTTGTCTAGACAAATTTGGTTCCTTTGCATTGTTATTTTGAAAAAATACCCACAATATTAGAAAAACCTTTGACGAATCTTCAATAAAATCCTATTAATCCCAAGGAAATTCTAACTTTAATTGCATTTTTGGGGGTTGGAAAACAAGGTATCRCTTCAATATTCTTATSGTCTACTTTCAATCCATTCTAAAATATGATATGTCCAAAATATTAATTTTCTTCCCTAAATAACTCATGTTTACTAAGTTTAGCATACATTTGACATTCTTGTAACTTCTACAAAACTATATTAAGGTGACCTTTATGGCCTTCCTCATTTTCAGAGTAGATCATTACGTCATCCATGAAGACCAATGCAAAATTATCTAGATATTTTTGGAACACGTAATCCATTAGCGTCATGTAGAAAACATATGCATTTCTTATTGTAAAAGTTAAGACTAACTTGTAATGTCCATATCTAGTTTTAAAAATAGTCTTGGGTATATCATCTTCCCCTACCTTTATTTGATGGTATCTTAACCTTAAATCCAATTTTTATAACACCTTCCCCCCACTTAAGCTTATCAAATAGATAATCAATTTTAGGAAATAGGTATTTGTTCTTAATTGTGACTTTATCCAACAATCTATATTTAGTGCACATACGAAATATGCTATCCTTTTTCTTAGCAAATGACGTGAGTTCTCCCTAAGGTGATACACTCACAAATATTAATAGCTTATCTAATAAATTTTACAATTTATTATTGAGCTTACCAAGGAGCGCAACAAAATTCTTTTGGCGGATGAAGAAAATTGGAGGCAGAAAAGTAGAGCTACTTGAGTAAAGAGTGGTGACAAAAATAAAAATAAAATATCTCTGGGATATTATGGATGATTCAGGAAGAGTTTTCTCTAGATAGGAAGTCATAAAGACTGAAGCAGTCTCCTATTTTAAATATTTTTTTAAGGATCCGGGGCAGATTAATATCCAGGCCCAACTTGAGGCTATCAGTCTGTACCCAAAGTTGGTTTTAGAGGAGGAACTCCCCATTTTAGAGTAGGTCGTATCCTTGGAAGAGTTATCCACTATTTTAAAAGGCTTTGCCAAGGACAAGAGTCCTGGTCCAGATGGATGGACAGTCGAAGTCTTCCTTTATTTTTTTGATTTGATGGGTCCAGATCTTCTGGCGATGGTTGAGGACTCTCGAATACGTGGTGAAGTTATCAGGCCAATTAACTCCAAATTCATTGCTCTTATCCAGAAAACAAACCGCCCATCAACCTTTTAATTTTTTCGACCTATTTCTCTGTGTAACCTTGTGTATAATATTATTACAAAAATTATTGCGAGGAGGATTCAACCAATACTATCCAGGTCCTTATCAGAAGTACAATTGGGTTTCTTAAAGGGCTGCGAGATTCTCGATGCCATCGGAACAACATATGAGTGCTTGCATAGCATAAAAGCTAAGAAATTACAGGCTAACATCTTGAAATTGGACCTAAAGAAGGCTTATGACTGTATAAATTGGGATTATCTTAGATTGATGCTTCTTCACTGTGGATTTGGTCATCTCATGACTAAATAGATTATGGGCACAATTACTTCTGCTACTTTTTCCATTTTGATAAATGGTGAGATTACAAAGTTTTTTAGCAGTGAGAGGGGTTTGCGCCAAGGGTTCCCTTTGTCTCCACTTTTATTTATTATGGTGATGGAGGGACTGAGCCTTTCTTTGGGAAAAAATCTTGTAGAAGGAAGATTGACAGGTATAAAAGTCTCATGGTTGATTAGCATTTTACATATCCTATTTTTTGATGGCATGCTTATAATGACTAAGGCATCCTTCAGAGAGTGGCAATAGATTCATTCTCTTTTATATTGTTTTTGTGGTGCCTCGAGGCTGGAGATTAATGTTAATAAGTCAACTTTCCATCATTTCGACGCTTCACAAATCCTACTTGACAATTTGAATGCCTTGTTTCACTTTGGCATTTTGAATTTAGAAGAAGTGTTTAAATATCTTGGTTATTTCCTAAAGATAAGTCGGTATAAGGAGGTTGATTGGATTTGGTTGACACAAAAGTATGAGACTAGAATCAACCATTGGTGTAATAGATTCCTCTCATTGGGTGTCAGAATTGTATTGATCAAGGTTGTGGTAGAAATCCAGCCAGTATATTGGTTGGCCTTGGCACATATACCTTTCTCAATTTTGAACCGGATTTGCATGTTGGCATTTTCCTACTTATGGACCGGGGAAAAAAACAACTCATCCATCCACTTATGCAAGTGGAAGATTCTTGCACATCCAAAAGAGATTGGAGGTTGGAGACTCATAAATATTTTCTGCTCTTCGCGAGCATTAGCGGAAAAATTGCTTTGGCATGGCTTAATGGTTCCAGGCATTTGGCAGCAGGTACTAAAGGATACATATCTGTCACATCTATCTGTTGTTTCTTGGTTCCGCTCTGCCGATATGTCTCAAATATTTGGATCATCAACTTGGAGAAATTTAGTGAATTCCCTTCCATTGTTGCTACACTAGTTGGCTTGGAAACCAGGGTCGATCACTACCATCATAGTGGCTAAGGATGGAATTTTGGGATTGGGTAAGAGATATTTCCTCTCCCCTGAGTTGATATCTTTGATTAATTCAAAACATGTCCATTTTCTTTACCAAGCAAAAAAGGATTCAGTCTAAGGCTCTATCTATTTTAATTGGCTCAATAGCAGAGACATGGGGTTGATGGGAGAGCTGGCGGGTGAATGGGAGCATTATAGACAAGGTTTGATAGCTTCTAGTATTACTATTACAAGATGCATTGATGTTTTTCATTGGACGGGTGGGGATGGCAGTGGTCATATAACTACAAAGAACATTTATAATGCTCTATCTGCAGAACTTTGGGTGAATATCTTCGAGTGTCCCTTAAAAATTAAATTGTTTACATGGTTTCTCATTGAAGACAAACAATTAACTTGGAACAAATTGAAAAAGTGCGGTTGGCATGGTCCAGGTATGTGTTTGTTATATAAAGGCAATGAAGAATCTGCACTCCATTTATTTGTCTACTGTCAGTTCACTCTTTATATTTGGGACAAGCTTCTAGCCTACTACAGGCTGTCTGTAGATTGGAAGGGTACCACTCTTAATGAATGTTTTGGAACCTGGGCTAGAAAACATTTTAATTTTTGTATTCTTCCTGTTTTTACTTGCTGGAATATATGGAAAGAATAGAACTTATCTATTTTTGAATCTAAGATTCTCTCCACGAAAAAGGTCTTTATTTTAACTATAACAGAACTGACCTATTATAGCTCACAAAAAGTGCAGAAGTCTATCTGACAACACATCCATACTTTTCCTTATCACATAATTATTGGATGGTTTGATGGTGCAGCATAGGGACAATGAGATTTTAGTGGACGAGGAGGTGTTATCAAGCTTAATGACAATTTGGAATACAGGTGGACACTAAATTGCGGTGGCGAAAAAAACACTAGAGAAGAGATTATGGTCACTTGGGCACTTCTTACACTGGCACATAGATTAGCGATAACAAATATTCATGTTATCGGGGACTCCAAAATCATTCTCGATTGGCTCAATAATACTGGATCACTGCAGGTTATTTCTATAGAATGCTGGAAAGATCGGGTAAAGGGCATCATTGATTATTTTTCTGTTATTACCTTTGCCCATGTGTATAGAGAATAAAATCAGGCTGTAGATACTTTACTAAATAAATCACTATCTAAATGTACTGGAGCCATTATATATAGTCAGTGGATGGATGGTCATGAAGGGACAAAAATATTTCTCAATATGGTCTAGTTTTGGTCATAGTTTTTTTTTTAGAACTATTTACAGTTCTGTAGTTTGTTTGGAGTTAAAGTTTCTTATTTTTGATGCCACTTCAGATAGTTTAGTTTTTTGTATTTGTTGCTACTTTGGGTGGTACATGGGCTAACTTGTTGGGCAGTTGAAATCTTTTGGAATCAAAGTTTTGGGTATTTTTTGTACTAGTGATGATGATGGTATGAGGTAGGTTGATTATGTAAAGTGAACAAGACTATGTGTATTGATTATATATCTTAATATAATGAGCAAATTTCATCTGGAAAAAACAAAAGCTCATTACTCCCCAACCACTAGCAAATTTGGGTCATTTTGCGATGGCTATTTCGACGCTCTTGTGACGTTATGTTGTGGAATTTGAGACGAATCTAAACTCTCCGAAACATCATTTTTTGTCACGTGGAAATTGTGATGAAATTGATTAAACGTCGCAAGAGAGACGCCCCTAAGGAACTTATCAAAATTGTGACAAAAAAGAAATATTGTCGCCAATACGACAATTTAGGTAAAAATGTGAAACCAACATTTCGTCTCAATTATGACGACAAATTTTGTTGTTTACATAACAAAACCGTCACAGCAATTTAAGTTGTCGTCGCACTTGCGATGAAAAAGTTTTGTTGTTTAAATTGCAAAACTGTCGTAGCTATTTAAGTTTTCATCGCACTTGCGACGACAACTTTTCGTTGTTTACATAACAAAATTGTCGCAGCTATTTAAGTTGTCATCTCACGTGCGATGACCAATTTTGTTGTTTATATTGCAAAACTGTCGCAGCTATTTAAGTTGTCGTCGCACTTGCGACGACAACTTTTGTTGTTTATATTGAAAAACTGTCACAGTTATTTAATTTGTCATCGCACTTGCGACGACAACTTATGTTGTTTATATTTCAAAACTGTCGTAGCTATTTAATTTGTTGTCGCACTTGCGACGAAAAAGGTTTATTTAAAAAAAAAAAAAAGTTATTTGATTTAATATTACCATTTTAATATTAATATTAATACAAGATGAAAAAGAAGAGCTTAATGATCTTATTAGAAGAGTTTATTAGATAATTAAGGTGCAACAAACCAAAGAACAAGTGAATGAGAGATTCCAAGAATATCAAAATAAGATGAAAATTATTGTTGATAGAAGAGTTAAAGAGAGATTTTTCTCTTTTACTCCATGAGATTTGGTGCCACATCAATGTTACCAAGGAAGAAGATGGTAAAGTCAAGGATATTAATGGAATAGGGAATCAAGGAACAATTATGCGACAAAATATTATCAAATATTTAAGGAATCAAAGAAAAGGAAGCTATCAAAGAATGACGTTGAAAAGAACTAAATATGGATGGATGAATAATCATATTGTATGAGAGCATAAATATAAGTAACTCGATTACTTGGTTTCATCACATGCAAAAGATTTAGCCACAAAGATTTTAGGATAGTTTTTCGAATGGGGGTACTTATGTTATGACCCAATGGGGGTATATATGGGGTTGAATGTATATGTAATTGGATTGAGTGCATATGTAATGGTGTTAAATGTATATTAAATAGGGGGCAATCTAATAGAGGGGCCACATTTGAAATGAGTGAGAATATGTATATATAGAGATCAATATAGTCATTATCGGGAAACATTTGAACAAATGATTTGGATATATGGATGTACTTGGGTTATTTGGAGCAATTTGTTCCTAACTATAAGGAAGTTGTGCTCCACACTCACATTTGGCGTACACTATGTATATTGATTGAGCGTGTTATTTTGAGTATTTGGACAATAACTCTTACTTACCCCATGGATTTTCCTTCTAGATATATACTAAGGGCAATTGGTTTACATGGTGTAATCAACAAAAAGTGAAATCAATTCTATAATTGTCAAGTTTCTTGTTAGTTCAAACAATATTTTTCTTGACAAGCATTATCTTGTTAAAGTGTTGCCATCCTCTTTATTTGGTCATCTTGAAGTCATTGTGCATTTTTCTCTAAAAGAAGGTTTCATTTTTAATAAATCTTATTCTGATTATAATATGAATGATCTTTTCTTAATAGCCAAGCTTGTATGGAGATGCTTTCATTCATTTTGGAGAGTGGTAGTTTATGTTCCTAATATTTCTTTATCCCTAAGACCAATATATGGCATGCCCATTATATTGTTTCCCTGCTTTGACTACAATGCACACCAACCACCCAACTTAAACTCACATCAAACCAAGGTTGTGAGACTTGGGATTGACGAAAAGTCAGCGAGTTTGGGATATGGAAAAACTTGGCAACTCGGCAAAAATCAGTTCAAAACTCTTCAAATAGAAACAACACTCTGAATACAGAAAATTTTATGCAGAAAAAATATTAATGACATTTCCATCCTTAAAATCTATAAAACGATAGGTTTTCCATCAATTCATCTCATC
>JASDQU010108024.1:26157-44396 GCA_032191745.1 Picea mariana
CATATTATAATCAGAATAAGATTTATTAAAAATGAAACCTTCTTTTAGAGAAAAATGCACAATGACTTCAAGATGACCAAATAAAGAGGATGGCAACACTTTAACAAGATAATGTTTGTCAAGAAAAATATTGTTTGAACTAACAAGAAACTTGACAATTATAGAATTGATTTCAATTTTTGTTGATTACACCATGTAAACCGATTTCCCTTAGTATATATCCAGAAGGAAAATCCATGGGGTAAGTAAGAGTTAATGTCCAAATACTCAAAATAACATGCTCAATCAAAATAACCAGTGTACGCCAATTGTGAGTGTGGAGCACAACTTCCTTATAGTTAGGAACAAATTCCTCCAAATAACTCAAGTACATCCATATATCCAAATCATATGTTCAAGTGTTTCCCGATAATAACTATATTGATCTCTATATATACATATTCTCACTCATTGCACATGTGGCCCCTCTATTAGATTGACCCCTATTTAATATACATTTAACACCATTACATATTCATTCAATCCAATTACATATACATTCAACCCCATATATACCCCCCATTGGGTCATAACATAAGTACCCCCATTTGAAAAACTATCCTAAAATCTTTGTGGATAAATCTTTTGCATGTGATGAAACCAAGTAATCGAGGTACTTATATTTATGCTCTCATACAATATGACTATTCATCCATCCATATTTAGTTCTTTTCAATGTCATTCTTTGATAGCTTCCTTTCCTTTGATTCCTTAAATATTTGATAATATCTTGTCGCATAATTGTTCCTTGATGCCCTATTCCGTTAATATCGTTGACTTTACCATCTTCTTCCTTGGCAACATTGATGTGGCACCAAATCTCATGGAGTAAAAGAGTAAAATCTCTCTTTAACTCTTCTATCAAAAATAATTTTCATATTATTTTGATATCCTTGGAATCTCTCATTCACTTGTTATTTGGTCTGTTGCACCTTAATTATCTGATAAAATCTTCTAATAAGATCATTAAGCTCTTCATTTGCATCCTGTATTAATATTTATATTAAAATGGTAATATTAAATCAAATAAATTTTTAATTTTTTTTTTAAATAAGTATTGTTCATCGCACATGCAACAACAACTTAAATAGCTATGATGGTTTTGTTATATAAACAACGGAATTTTTCATCGCAAGTGTGACGACAACTTAAATAGTTGCGATGATTTTGTTATATAAACAATGGAAGTTGTCATCGCACTTGCGACAACAACTTAAATAGCTGTGACAGTTTTTCTATGTAAACAATGAAAATTTGTCGTCACACTTGCAACGACAACTTAAATACCTATGACAGTTTTGTTATGTAAACAAAAAAAAGTTGTCGTCGCACTTGAGATGACAACTTAAATAGCTATGACAGTTTTTCTATGTAAACAACGAAAATTTGTCGTCGCACTTCAGATGACAACTTGAATTGTTGCGACAGTTTTGCTATGTAAACAACCAAAGTTGTCGTCGCAAGGGTCGTCACAATTGAGACGAAATGTTGGTTTCACATTTTTACCTAAATTGTCGTATTGGTGACAATATTTATTTTGTCACAATTGTGATAAGTTCCCTAGGGGCGTCGCTCTTGTGACATTTATTCAATTTCGTCGCAATTGCTACGTGACATAAAACGACGTTTCAGAGAGTCCAGATTCGCCGCAAATTCCACGACATAACATCGCAAGAGCAACAAAATAGACATCGCAAAATGACCCAAAATTGCTAGTGATATTTGATTTTTTTTTGTCTTTTTCAATGATTTTGGATATCTTGAAAAAGAATAAAAGAATACTGCGTTACAAAGGAGGATCAAGTGTCGTAGACATACTAGTTCCAAGCGCAAGGAACACATGGATGCTTGGAGAAAAGGGACATATGCAGGAAAAGGACACTCGGGAAAAATCCTCCATGGGCCAAGGTGTCAAGATGCAGAGGCAAACTGCTACAGGGCTTGTGTATAAAGCATTCTTCATATGGTTCAGTTGAGAGCAACATGGAGCTGACATTAGGCCAAATACGCAGGTATGCAAATGTGATTAATAATACACAACGGTAACATCCTTCGATGTGGTTTTAACGAGCCCAGAGAAGGTAAGCTCGACGGTTTTTTCATTTTTAGAGTCTAAAAAGTGTAAAAGGAGACTCCACTAGGGTACCTTTTTCGAAGGTAGTCTAGTCGGTTCGAAAAAGGGGTAAACTAGCACCAAAAAGATGTCTATTCAAAACCATTTTAATGAGTGTGCTAAAGACAATATTACTCGGCAATTTTTCCATATTTAAGGGGTCTGAAAAAAGATTAACTATGGACTCCGTATGAGATGTTCTTCTGGACCATTTTAATGAGTGTGAAGGAACAAGGTCACTCAACTATGTTTTCAATTTTCGTAAGTCTGAAAAGAGCTTAACTATGGACTCCGTGGGGGTTTCTTTTTCGTAAATTTAGTCCCTCAGGCCTGAAAAGGGTTAAAATTATACCTAAGAATACTCTTCTAGAGAACCAAGGCTCCTAGAGTATACCTTTGTTTGTACAATTGACCATCCGGACCGAAAAAGGGGTAAACTACCATTGGACAGACGTGCCTTCAAATTTCAGTTTAGCGAGTGTGAAGGGCGACAAGATCGATCGACAATATTTTCATGTTTAAAGTATCTAAAAAGGGATTAAAAGAAGACCCGTTGTGTTTTGGGAGTTTCGAGGGTGAGGTCAAGAGTGATAATGAATCATGCAAATGAGGCTCATACTTGTAATCCAGAAAGACTAATAATGACTCCCAAGCCTATAGTCGGTAGTGACGGCATGGATACCAAAAAATGCAAGCAGGATCTACCTAGGGCATCCATGAAGGGTTAGGCACTACCACTAAATTACGACACTTCTAAAGCAACAAAGATGGTTCTGTGTCACAACTCGGTGGGTTCGATCCTATGGCAAAGTGAAAAAGATAATGAGATACAGAAAGTGGAGGTGGAATCCTAACTTAGATGCAACACATTGAAAAAATTACTTTTTTACCAAAGGACCTTCAAAATGACCCAAACCTCCAAAAAATTCCCAATACCCAAAGTAACATTCCATAAGAAACTCTTCAATCATACTAAATGCTTTTAAGGTTAGAAAAAATGACAAAAGGGTCCAAAAAATGAAAAAAGAGGGGCCAAAAAGTCTATAAATAGAAGTTGGCAGCTCATTATCACCATTGCGAATTGAGAAATTGACAAAAAGCCAAAAACACCCCTTTGTTAAAAGAGTTGATTCCAGGAGCTTCAGTGGATGAAACGAACTTCTGCTTGGACCAAGTAAGTACATACTAACCCCCTCTTGCATTTCAATTCTTCCTTTATGCATTTAATTTTGTTTTTTGGAGGGCTGCCAAATTTTAAAAAGGTCGGCCCTCTGTATACGCAGGTTGCCCTATGATAGCCTGCGTGTGCACGCATGTAGAAGAAAAGTTCCACGCATGCACATGTGACTGTGTACACTACAGCCCACGTATACCCTCCAATTTGTGGAAAAAAATCAAAAAGGCCAAGAGGTAATCCCTCATGAACTTGTGAATTGCAGGATGTATGTTCATTGGAGAGAGAGGGAGCATGAGGACATTTATTTTCTGGTCAGTGAGGACCCTTTTACTACCGCCGCATTGGCACAATGTGGTTTGTTAAAGTTCTTCTGGTGTCCTTTCATGCGGGCACAACCTAGGATACTGAATTCCTTGGTTGATTATTGGCATCCTGACGCAAAGGCCTTCATGCTTGAGGGACAGTCGTTGACTCCAACGACTGAGGATATCTACTTTCTAACTGGCCTCTCAAGGAGAGGGGAACCAGTCAATTTTCATACTTTTCCCTCTGGGCCTCACAACATAGCGAAGTTTATTGGACTCCATTGTGAAGCCAACACAGAAAAAATGGGCACATAGGTGTCGATAAACAAGATGTCAGACCTATCATTGAAAGTGATAGTTTTTTCTCATCGAGCGGATCACTAGATCCGCAACTTTGCATCAGGCTTCTTAAGCGCATATGAATTGTGTTGTTCAGTGCTTAAATGCATAAGTTTTTGACTAGAGTACTACTTTACTAGATTGCATGAAGAGGCAGCTGATAGAGTGTCACATGCAGAAGCATAGAAACTTTGGGTTTGGGAATATTATTTGTTCTTTCTTCTTTGAGAGGATACCTAGTCTTAGTCTGAGGGAGACAATACGAGGGCACATAGCCTCTTCTCTAGTACTATTCATATGGGCAGAGTTTTTTCCGCGACAGGGGGGAGGGAGGACCATTGAAGCCTTCGATGAAAAGTGTTTTGAATGGTGGTATCGGCAGATTCTGGCGATAGAGGACTATCCCTATGTCAAAATAGACTTTTCCAGGGATCCTCACATGGGAGTACCTCCAAGAGTGGTACGAGGAGAGTTAGGTATGCTTGTAGTTTATTTTTATTTTTTTTAAAGTTATTTAATTTTTATGTCCTTTTATACATATATCAATTTTTTGTGTACTAGAGTATCTGATAACTATGTATATGTTATGTGCAGATGTGGGGCCGGTGCTTCCAACAGATTTTTTGAGGACTAGGCAGCATCCTCAAAAGAGGCAGGACCTGCTGCGGCTGGTGGACCAATAGCAGCAGGGGGACCTTCAGCCGGAGAGGCTGAGAGAGTATTGATATGGGTAGAGTGGAACCTCATTGCGCTTACTCGGACATTCCCCATGGCAAAGATCAAGGATCTCCCACCATCTAGGCAGACTCGTGTTGTTGGGATACCATAGACCTGGGTCCATATTTTTTGGCGTCTAGCTAACACCGTTGTTCACTATGATAGGGCCAAAAGGCCCCGCCCTTAGCTTGGACTAGAATTCTTATGTTCCAAGGGCACCTTTTGTATACGTTTGAGGGCATAAGCCCTATGACTCTTTACTGGACACATATTTTTTGAGGTGCTCGCGCCCACTTATGTACTCTTATACTTTGTGATATATATATATATGTTTATTCACATCTCTTGTGTTTTATGGATTACATTTATTTACAAATGTATTTAAATGTGTGTGTGTGTGTTTCTTAAATGTGTGCAAGATGCCAATCTAATATATGATTAGCTAGAGTATCTGTAACTTGATTCAATCTCCTAGGAACATGGATATATGTAATGTAATCAAAGATCCGTTCTAAGAGACATATCCTAAGGAACCGTCGTTGTAGAGTAGGATCGTAAACATGATAAACCCCATTTAACTGAGACACAACTAGTTGAGCATCTAGATAGACCCAGAGATGAGATATACCAAGTGACAAAGCGTCACGAAGCAACTCAATAAATGTGTTGTATTCGGTGACATTGTTTGTGGTATCACCTAAACAGATACCTCCCGAGGATAGTAACTGGCCCTGAGGTGTGAAAATCACCCAGGATGTGGAGGCAAGCCTCCGAGTGTGCCAGCTAGCGCCATCCATGAACCCTATGAACACCTATGATTCACTTGACATCTTCCACAGTGAAAAAGATAACATCAAAAATGATCCATCCATTAAACTAAAAGACAAAACTAAAAATTAATAGTACAAATACTATGCATATGTTACAAAAGTCACCCAAGGTGACCCACCTATGAGTAATACTTCTTGAGGTAGAGCCCATTTCAGGCTCAGCCAAAACATTTCCCTCAAATTTCACGAGACGATAAATGCCAATTTTTAGAACCTCTTTCAAAATGAAAGGTCCGACCCGCATAGGTTTGAACTTGCTTGCCCCCAGGGGGTCCTTATCTTGGTCATAGACCAGGACAAGGTCTCCCTTAGAGAAAATCTGAGGATGAACATACCGATCATATTGACACTTGACTTTTTGTTTGTGAGTCTCATTAGCTAAGGCCGCATCACAACGTTGCTCCTTGAGTTGCTCGAGATATAATAAATGCTCTTCAAGTGGTGAAGTGTCTGGAAATAACTGTACTTCCAACTTTAAATACAGGATCTGGCACTCTATGGGTAAGACTGCTTCCAGCCCGTAAGCTATTTGAAAAGGTGAGGAACCAGTTGCAATCTTAAGAGATGTTCAGTAGGCCCATAATGTCGAGTATAACATCAAATGCCAATTGACTTGGTCGAATTGATCATTCGCAGTAGAATGGTCTTAAGAGATTTATTTACAACTTCTACCTGACCATTCGCCCTTGGGTAGTATGGTGATGAATGTTCTTGCCTCAACCAAAGATTTGACACTAACTCAGTCATCATTTTGTTCTAAAAGTGACTGCCATGGTCAGTGACAATCTCTCTCGGGATGTCGAACCTTGCTATTATCTGGTTGAACAAAAAGAGAGTTGCAGTCTCTCCATCATATTTCAATGTTGGCATAGCTTCGACCCACTTGGTGAAGTATTCTACTGCTACGATGATGTAATGGTGCCCCCTTGATGAAGGGGGGTTGCATGTAGTGTAATCAATCCCCCACTTAGTGAAGGGACCAATGGTAATAACGGGAAACATGGGAGCGGGGTGTCCCCTCATCTTCTGAGAGAAGATCTGACACGGGTGGAACTTCTTGACTGATTCAACACAAGATTTGATTAATGTTTGCTAGAAGTAACATGCTCGTATAAATTTTTTGGGATATTACCAATCCAGACAAATGATCGCCACATGATCTAGTGTGGCAATCGTTAAGCACGACTTCCGCTTCTTCATGCGTGAGACATCGGTGAAGGATGCAGTCTACACATCTACGATACAAAGTGTCCTTGAGTATGAGATAGTTCTTGGCCTAACGACATATCCAACGATGCTCATCAAGAGAAGCAGAGGTGGGGAACTTCAAATTCTAGAGATAGACAAGCACATCTCCATACCAGGGGTCGGAAGATGCAATAAAAAACATGTCTCCTTTGATAGGCGACTCGTCAGGTATAACATCACCTAATTTGATCGGAAGTTTCGATATGAGTTACGCAAAGACCATCGACTTTTTGGATTTCACTTAAATGAAATCCAAATCAAATTCCTGGAGGATAACTATAGATCTACTAATATTTCCGCCGATGACGCGTCATGTCAACACATATTGAAATGGATTCATAATGGAAATGATGGTGGTCTTGAGAAACAACATGTAATGACGGAACCGTTGGACAGCATGAACTGTTGCCAACGCAAGTTTTTCAATGTGGGAATAATTGCGCTCTAGTCCAACTAGGCCTCAGCTCAGATAATAAATCACGTATTCTGAGAGAAAATCATCTTCCTGAACCAAGACCATATCGATGGTCGACTCCACAGTGGCCAAGTACAATAAGAAATCTTTATTATAATTGGGTGGCCGAAGCAGAGGGGTTGATGTGAGGGAGTGTTTCAACATTACGAAAGAGAGTTGAGCGGCTTCATCCCAATGGAAAGGAACGTCTTTCTTCAATAAATGCATAACCCTTTGTGATCTCGGCATAGTTTGCAATGAAATGTCATAAAAAGTTCACTTTTCCTTGCAAACTCTGAAGCTGAGGGATGGTGCACGAGGCGGGGGGGAAATTTAACTATTTCCTCAACCTTTAGAGGATCGACCATGATCCCTGTTGTTGAAACTATGAAACCTGGCAGATGAACCGATGTGATGAAAAAACTACATTTGTTTGGATTCAAGAAGATTCGATAGTAATAACACCGTTCAAGGATAAGTTGGAGGTGGGTGGGAAGATCATCTCTCTTGCAAGATCGTGATGTTAAATCATCAAGATAGGCCTCAAATATGTGTTTGATATCATGGAAAGAAAAAGACATGGCCTGCTGGAACGTAGATCCAACATTTTTCAGACCAAAAAGCATCTTCCGATAAGCAAATGTACCCCACGGACAAATAGCATAAATATTGTTTCCATATTTCCTTTAGCATAAATAGTGTGCATTGCCAAATGATTGATAGGACAAGGTTTATCTCCAGTTATAGTCAGAGTGAATTCACCTGCTTCAATTCATCTTAACTCTAGGAGGAAGTAAGATCTATGATGAAGATGATCCTAGGGTCTGTCCAGACTAGTCATTGCCTCAATAATCGCCTCGTCTGAGGGAAAGACTAAGTCTAAAGAATATGTATCAGCAAGAGAACCTTGAGCCAAAATAGGCTCAAGCAACTGATATAACTCTTGTGAGAGAGTCAGGTCGGGGTCGGTGGAAGCTTGTTGAATAATCGAGTATGCAACTTCTTCCACGGATAGAGGCATGGCCATGCCATGGTTCTCTGTCACTTCCATCATGGTTGATGGGGAAGGAAGAGTCAATGGATCATTAAAGTACGTCGTGCGAAAAAACGAGAGTTGAAAACTTTTAGCTCGAGGCTGGTTGGGGACAACCAACATGAAATGGACATTGTCGGTCAGAGGTGGGTAATCGAAAGTACCCATCAAAGGTGGTCACAAACCAACCCCTACGTTGACGATGTTGGGCTAATGGTTATCAATCATCAGGACCATGGAGACTCACGATCAAGGGTCAGGACGAGAGAAGGATAACTGATCAACGATCACGATCTAGCCCTCATGTGGAAACAACAAGACCCGGAAGACTGTCATGACCACTTCTTGCATAGCATAGGTCCAACTCCTTCCTAAAAAAATATTGTAGTCGAGAGAAGCATCAACCACTTCGACTTTGACGCACACGGTTTTTCCCCCTAACTACACGGGGAAAGAAGGAATGATCCCATGTGGTCGTAAAGAATGACTATCAAAAGTCGTAATAAGAGTAGGTGCTGGAGACAAAACAGGTTGGCCGATATCCTTCCAACATGCCAAAGACATCATGCATGTCGAGGCACACTCATCCACCACTGTGCAGAAAATGTTCTAGGTAAAATTTTTTGTGGTGTAAGCCACTACTATCTAAAAAGCTATGTTGTAAGGAAGACGAGGTTTTAAGTCGATCGTATCAACCATGATCGTTCCTGGATTACAAGTCTTGGCAGATCCTAAGGCAGCTAACAGAGCCTTTCTCTAGGAATGGAAACTCTGGAGGACTTCCAAAGAAGACATTGCACAAGGGGTTGGTGATAAATCCTCCACCATAGAGTAGTTCTGGGTGGCCCTTGCATTTGGGTTTTGGGATGCGGGTCATTATTTCACCCAACATCTTCTCAATATGGAGAGGAAGAGGTGGGTTTTCAGCTTTTTTTCTCTGCTCAGAGGTGCTTGGCATTCTGTAATCATGTTCTCTAGTCGATATATAGGCATCACCTTTCATCATATACACATTTGCAGATGAAGGATTACTTGAAGATGAAGGGGGTCCTTGACTTCCCCTTCCTTGCTTGAGAATGCTTGAGTTAGATTTTGCCTGTGTGGAAATGGGTTCGTTAACACAGCAGGCTATTGTTGTGTTAATAACTTATGAGCCTCTGAAAGACAAGGGCACTGATGGGTCGAGTGATCTTCCTTACAAATATTACAAGGATACTTTGACTTCTTCTTTTCAGTGTCACCCCCGCCAGCATTATCGGTCGGTTTCTTATCCCCCTTACCCTTCTTTCATTGTTTCTTCTTTCCATCAGGATTCTGGGTGGCCTTTGGGTTTTTCGTTTACACTTCTTTCATTATTTCTTCTTTCCATCAGGATTCTGGGTGGCCTTTTGGGTAGGGGGAATAGACGAACCAGTGGTCTGGCTGGCTGTTGTATGCTATATTGACAATTGTTGCAATTGATTTGACAATGGATCAGTGGGATTCATTTGTTCTGAAACAATAATTCCATCAGCATGTGGTCTAGACCTCTATCTGGTCTTGTCAAGTATTGACCCCAGTGCATTTGGAAAAATTTCATAAAGTAAACTAGATTGAGAGTAAATCAACTCTAGATGTTGATCTCTCATTATTGCATCTTCCTCGGAAAACACCCCGGACGTTGTGACGTATTTAGACAACTGGGGTACCAAAGACTCAAGGAACCACTCTAGCAAGAATGTTGGTAAGACTGGCACTTTTATCAAACTCTTCCAGTGTCTCCATTCTCGGATGTGATCCGATATATGATCAGCTTTTGTCTGCTTAAATTTGGCTAGCAATTCATTTTTGGCGTCGTATCTCACAGGTAATTGGAAATGGTTTAAGAAAGCCATTGCAAATTCTCCGAAGGAAGAGTATCATGAGTAGTCGATCTCAATGTACCATTTCGCAGCACTCCCTATGAGAGTGCATTGAAACAATCGCAACTGGATGGAGTCGTCTCTCAAAGAGTTGGACGAGCACCATAAGTGGAAGGTAGTCACATGATCACCAGTATCTTCATTAGGCTTGGCTTCGAACTTTGGAATGTCCAAAGGAAACTTGGTTGGCATAGGAGGACAACTCAGATCGTGACAGATGGGGTTGTTTAATAACCTTTTCAAGTCTGGAAAGTGTAGGGTTTCCAGAAACGGTAGTTTGGGTTGTGTATTGTAACCAAGGAAAAAGGATACTGGAGTTTGACTGCCACCAAGTTGCCAGGAAACATTAGGTTGTTGGCCAGGGATCTGGTACTAAACATGGTCATGACCAACATACGGATTCTGCACTTGTTGAGACATCATCGGTTGATTCCCGAAATAGAATGTAAAGGGTTGGGCTTGCATCGCATTCCAACGATTTTGGGAAGGGTTACCCCATGCCAATCTGACAGGAATAGGTGTTGAGCCTTGACCGGGGTTCCACTGGGTATGGAAGGGATTTCCCCCAATCGACATTCCTAACAAGGGAACTAGTCCCTTCCATGGATTCCAAGGTCCTTATAAGGAAGGAATTCCTAAGTGTGCCCCCTGTGCAGTAATAGTACCCTGTACAGGATGTTGTTGTCCATAACCAGGGTTTCCCCCGGCCAAGATGCAAGCTGAAGAGAAAGAGTTGTGACCAAACGTGTTGAACAAAGAGAATGGTGTTGAACCAACTGACATGTTATAAGAAGGGAGTGCTTGACTACCTGCTCCAAATAAGTTTACATTTGTCCTAGCGGAGTGTTGATGAACACCACCAAGCGAGGGGGATGAAGGGGGTATATGACCCCCACCATAAGGGAAAGCGATAAAGGGGGTTGAAGTGCCCCCCACAGATCCTTGTAGAGGAGCATTGGAGCTCCTTGCCCCTAGACCTAAAGTCTGTAGATTGGAGGAGGGAAGTATAGTACTCGTACCGAAGCCAGGCATCCCGTATGAGAACGGAGGGCCTGTCGCACTCTGGGTAAACAAGGCAATGATCACCTTCATAGATGGAATTGGATTGTTGGCTAAGGTATAAGTAATCGATACCAGAGTGTCTCGAACCGATGACTATTGGTTAGGAGGTGGAGCACCTCCTGTAGTGATAGACGTGGAGGGAATATGAGTATTCCCTGAAGAAGTAGCATCATTTGGTTCCATTGTTGCTTAAGACACTATGATTGGTTCCTCCATAATGAAATGTTCTCCTCTCTAATATGGGTTAGGCATAGTTTCCTATAACCCGGTTGTCTCAAAAGACCCTTTCTGGTCTAGTTTTCGCCTTAGCGGTGGCGTAGGGGGTTCGAGATCAACTAGAGGCAGGCCTAAAAGCCTTTGCGATCGGAGGAACTCCTAATTCTCCACTGTGTCAGAATATCAAAGTCACACAAGGTATATATATAATTGTTTGAACACCAGCATGCACTAGAAAAGTACCTATGAGATCAAACAAGCAGTCACTAGCTAGTTGGAAGAACAGTTACAACAACCAACACTAGAGCAACTTACCGGTGCAAGTGCAAATCGAATACGGAAGCACCCTCTAGGTATACTCCACAAAGTGTGGAATAATGTCTGTCCTAGGTACCACAGTATACCCCCGCAGTCAACTGTGTAAGTCACTAGAATGATAGGCAACGAGGTTTCCAATGTGCAAACAGTCACCAAGAGGGTACAACCCACAGTTGGGTGGACTAGAATGAGCAGGGTATCAAGCCTGAAACCTATCAAGGGTATCGAAAGAAAGTGTTCTGGAAGATGAATGAGGACCGCGAACGGATTCGAAATCCATGAAGCTCCATCAAAAATGTGATCAACATAATCCCAAGATAAGATCTTTATATGTGT
This sequence comes from Picea mariana, assembly GCA_032191745.1. NCBI lineage: Eukaryota > Viridiplantae > Streptophyta > Pinopsida > Pinales > Pinaceae > Picea > Picea mariana. The sequence goes on from JASDQU010108024.1 coordinate 38,246, forward strand.
TCCCCACTACGCTTGGTCCAGATTTGTAGGGGTTATCTCTGCTACCTTTCCGCATGCGATCTTGTGTTTAGCCCCTATGTTAGAGGTGGGTCATGGATAACTTTCACGATACTAGACTTTTAACACTCCCTAGCACAGACTCTTATGTTTGTTTTTGCAGCCTAGACTAGTTGATGGACCCTACAAACATGAAGTCTAGTTGATTTTAATTAATCGTTAATTTTAGTGGTTGTCTTAAGTCAAAGGGAATGAAAGTGAAACCAGTAATGTTTTTGAGATATGAAAAAGAAGAGCATATAATGAAACTAGAAACAAATTACTTCTTCTCAAATTCAAATTTGCACATTCAAACTCTTTAGCCAACTTTTCAAACTTTTTCTTTCTAGGATCTTTTAACAGAAAACTCAAAACAAGCTTTCACTTGACTACGAGCTACTTATTTTCCTAAGTCAATCATCCAAGAAATTACGAAAACAATATTTTCCCTGATGATTAATGCAAACAACCAACTACTTAACCAAACCAAGAAAAAATAAAATATTTTTTTTTATTGTTTAATGCTTAAAAAGAAAAAAGGGAAAAATGACAACAAGTAAAGACCAAGAAATGACTTCTAGCATAAGTGTAAATCACAGAGAGTTCCTGACAATAACACATAATTTGATTGAAGCAGACTCTCAAACTTATCTAAAAACCCTATTACAGAAAAACAAAGGAAAAAATTTAATGAAAAAGAAAGCTATGTTGTAATCAAACCTAGGCTACAGACTGCTATGACAGAGACCCAGACTAGATCAAGAAAATCCCTGAGAGGTGTGACTCCTGACAGGGAAGAGGATGACTTCCTATTCTACTAAAACATTTTCTCAATAGGTACGCTACTCACAGTTCAACAGCTAGCATATGTACGCGGGTTGTGCAATGTTAGGGTGTGTATGCACGTGTGCAGTAGTGGAGCAGGGCGTGTATGCCTTCAAAAAGGCTGTTTTTAAGAAGTTGTTCAGTAGTGGATTGGAGAAAAATGGAAAATGATATGGCCTGATGACAGGTAATCATGTCTAGTGCAAATTAGGGTTATGACAATCCTTTGGTTGTTCCATATAGACTTCTTCTTTTATATCTCCATTTAGAAATGTTGACTTGACATCCATTTGATAGACTTTAAACCTTTTATGACAAGCATAGACAAGAAACATTCTAATATCTTCTAATCTTGCTACAGGCACAAATTTTTCATCAAATTCCAGTCCTTCTCTTTGAGCATATCCTTTTTAGACCAATATAGCCTTATTTCTTACAATATTTCCTTTCTCATTCATCTTATTTTTGTAGACCCATTTGGATCCTATCACATTTTTATTTGTTGGCCTTGGAACGAGTTCCCAAGTGTCATTCTTTTCAATCTGTTCCAGTTCCTCATTCACTGATTCTAATCAATTTACGTCTTTACTGGATTCATTAAAGTTCTTAGGTTCCACCCTGGATATGAAGGCTATATGTGATTGCTCAGTGTCTTTGATTATCCTTCTCCTGGTTTGTACACCTTTGTCTTTGTCATCAATTATCTGACTTTCAGGATGATTATTTTGAGTAATTATGGAGGAAGGATTCGATGTTCATTGTTGTCCTGACTCTTCTTGTCTAGGTGTCTCTTCTCCACCTGATTCAACATCTTCTTGTGACTATGAGATTTGTTGTTCTTTATCTTCATTATTCTCATCATCTTTTTCATTTAGCTTAGTGCTTATTCTCTGTTGATATTTTACAGGATCTTCTTCATCAATTCGAACATCAATACAATCTACTAATTTATGCATTCTTTTGTTAAAGCATATGTATCCTTTATTGTTCGTTGCATATCCTAAGAAGATACCTTCATCAACTCTACTATCAAATTTTCCCAGATGATCATCATTATTCTTGATGTAGCATTTACTTCCAAATACTTTGAACTTCTTGATTGATGCAAGTCGACCAAACCACAAATCATATGAAGTTTTATCATTGTTTGGCCTTAGATGCGCTTTGTTTAGAATATGAACAGTCGTGTGAACAAACTCCACCCAGAAGGTTTTTGAAATGTCCCTTTCACTCATGATAGCCCTTTCCATCTGCTGAATTGATCTATTTTGGCGTTCTACAACTCCATTTTGTTGAGGAGTTCCTGGAATAGTATATTATCTTTTAATTCCATGTCTATCATAGAATTATTTGAAATCCCTTGACAAAAATTCTCCTCCCCTATCTGAGTGAATTTCCTTTAACTTCCTTCTTGTCTAATTCTCAACTAATGCCTTTAAATTTTTGAACTTCTCAATTGTATGAGATTTTTCTCTCAGAAAGGAAACCCACGTAAGTCTGGAGAAGTCATCAATGAATAGCATAAAGTAACGTTCTCTTCCAGTTCCTTCCTTTCATGATAGTCCACATAGATCCATATGAACAATTTGAAGTGGTTTCTCTGAAGATGTGAAAATATTCGATTTGAATTGAGCACAAGTCAGCTTCCCCATTTGATAGAATTCACATACAGAGTTATTAGGATTAGATATTCTTGGAAGGTCTTTCATAGTGCCTTCATTATTCAATTTGACAATATGATCAAAATTTAGGTGTCCAAGCCTTCAATTCCATAAACAACTTTCATCAAATTTTCTTAAATGAAATTTCCCCTTATCTTCCTTCAGAACATATACATTGTTTTCAGTTCTAACCCCTTTTGCAAACAACTTTATTATGTTTGTTGTCTTTATTTTACAATTCTTGGAAGTGAAAGTGACTTCACATTCTCTATCACATATCTGACTGACACTAAGAATATTATGCTTTAAACCATCAACAAATAATACATCTTGAGCTTTTCTTCTTCCATTACTTAAGCTTACTAGACCTTTACCTCTGATCTTTCCTGGAGCATCATTTCCAAAGGTCACACTCTCTGATTTATTTTCTTTAAGTAATACTAACTTACTTTTGTCACCTGTCATATGACTGGAGTAGTCGTTGTCAATATACCAGGTGTCTTTTTTTCTTTGAGCTGACAACACTAATCCACACTTTTTATATTCATTCTTCTTCCAAACCTTAACATTTTCAACTTTGTGATTTGAATCTGGCTTATAGTTTTTTAAGCGACAATCTGCAGCTTTATGTCCATAATTATGGAAGATGTAACATTCTGGTTCACTGAATAAAGGATCATAACAATTGTTATGTGTAATCTGTGTCATTTTCCCAACCATCACATGATTTTCATTATGTGGTTGTTTGTTACTTGGTTGCCTCATTCCTTGTCATGGCATATATTTATCCCTTGGTTTTCTTGATTTCTCATGTCTAAATCTTAAAGAACAATTTATAGATTTGTGGCCAAAGTTAGATCAGTAAAAACAATATCCATAGAAAAAATATTTGTACCTGGAAAATGGTTGTCTTATTTGAGCAGGTTGATTTCTTCCATGCTGATGATTTCCTTTAGTAGAGGGTGTATTATTTCTTCATTCTACAGATTTAGCTATGGTATATTTTCCTTCACTCCTCCTTGGGGGTTGATTCTCTTCCTTTTTTTATGTAGGTTTGTTGTTGTCAATGGTTGTATATTTGACAAACTTGATGGATTCTTTATTTCTTGGCTGACCACTACTTGATCCCTCTTCATAACCCAAACCAATTTTCAACTTTTAATTTCTTTGTTGATTCAAAATGGAGGCTAATCCTTCTGAGGATTTAATACTTGTCAGATTCTAAGGATATAAGGCCTGAAATTTCTCTAGATCTTTTTTGACAGTCACTACTTCAGCTTCCAATTTTTCACCTTTTGTTTCAGCTTCCTTCAATTGTTGTTTGAGGATGTCTTAAATATTCTTATCTTCTTCTAACTTAACCTTCAATAGAGGAATTTCTTCAAATGGTTCATTGCATGTTTTCTCATACCTCAGAAATAATTGTTTTTGTTTTATTTTCTTTTCTCTAAGTCTATCAATCTCTTCCATGGCACTGACAAGTTCTCCATCAAGATCTACTACTGCTTCACAGTCAACGAACTCACTTCCTGTATCTTTATGGTTTAGATATTCTAAATATATTATCATCATATCATTTATTTTATCTTCAATAGAAGAGTCACTGCTTTCATCATTTGAGGGATCATCATCATTGTTTACACAAAGGATTTTCTTCTTAAAATTATTATCTTTATAGAACTTCTTGTGTTTGTGCTTCTCTTCATCGTCATATGTCTGATCCTTTCTTTTNATGACCTATCCTACCACAGTTGAAACATTTGAAGGGAAGATTACCTTTGTATTTTCTTGATCCTTTCTTCAGTCTTCTCACAAAATTTTCTTCAATCTCATCTATATCGGAGTCTGTGTTTTTCTCTACTTTAAAAGATGCCTCTCTTGTAGTGGATTTACCTTTGGTGATTCTCATTTCATAAGCAGCTAGGGTTCCAAGAAGTTGATCTAGTTTCAACATTTTGAGATCAGTTATTTCCTCTATAGTAGAGACCTTTGAGTTAAATCTATCAGGAAGAGATCTTAATATTTTATGGACTACAAAAGATTCATCTATCATTTCACCTAGGCCTTTCATAGTGTTGAAAAGTTCTTCTATAAGTAAGAAGTACTTACTTATAGTTTCGTATTCATCCATCTTTAACTACTCAAATTTTAGTCTGTGAGTCCAAAGTTTTGCGTCTTTCGCCTTTTCATTACCTTCATAACTACTTATCATGTTGTCACACATAAATTTTGTTGAATCACAGTGCATGAATTTGACAAACTCAGCCTCAACAAGTCCACTGAGGATGGCATCCATTGATTTTGCATTAAATAATAAATCTAACTTATCATATTTTGAGGCCAAGACTACAGGCTTCACATGTCTCGTTTCAATGACATCCCAAACATCAGCACCCAAAGACATTAAATGTGTTCTCATTCTTATTTTCCAGAAGGAAAAGTTTGTTCCATCAAACAGAGGGGGTCTATTAGTTGAACTTCCATCATGACTAGTCATGTTCAAGCTTATGGATCTACCTTTAATCAAAGGCATCGGCTCTGATACCGATTGTTGAAAATATAACGGAGAGGGGGGGGTGAATCAGTTATGTATATAAGTTTGAAAATTTTCTTGTTATTTTCTTATTCTTTCTAGATTATTATTTAATGTGTTATTGATAACTTAACATGCATAGATATACAATATTTGATCAATCACATAGAACACACAGTGACACTGATTTTCATGAGGAAACCCATAAGGGTGAAAACCTCTTCATCTTAGGATGTCAATCAGGATCCAACTTTATTGTACATCACAATATTTGAGCTCCAACTCAAATATGAGGCTACAACCTCTGATAGCAAGCTACAACTTGGAGAGAGCACCAACTCTCATAATTCTCTTGCACCAACTAGATGGAAGAACCAATTCCTAGGTTTCTCTAGCACCCACTAGCTGGAAGCACCAACTCCCAGAATATCTTCTAGCACCAACTAGAATCTAGAGGACTGCAATCCTCCCTAGAAATACCCTACCACCCTGATTGAATCTTACAAAAATTTACTTACTTGCTCTATCTCTGGTATGGTCTGTTATAGCTCCATGTCTCCTCTTCCTTTGTCATCTTCTATCCTTTGTTCCACTTCTACATCATTCTTCTCTTCACCACACCACGGATCTCCCCTTATGGTTATGCACTCCATCTCATCCTATCCACATGCCTCACTTTCATTAAAAATATCTATCTTCTTTTTTCTACATGTCTTTCTCACAATGAGTCTTCTGCCTGATGATCATTCCAACTCTTCGTCTTCTCTAGCGGTTATCCTGAATCTATTCATCATCAGTGATCGTTATCCAAAGATTTTTTGGCTTCTCTGGCAGTCGCAACTCTTCGTCTTCTTTGTCAGTTACAGCCAGTCACTTTTGTCTTCTTTGGATTCTAATCCACTTCCTTCATGTGACCACTGGTTGTCACCTAGGGCTAAGCACTTTGGGACTTCATGTTTTAGGTATTTGGATGTGAGCCAACCCTAACTTTACCAACTTCCGAACTCCCAAACTCCAAACTAACGCCTAGCAAGCTCTAGCTATGTTCTCGATATGACCTTGGGTGATGAACCTAGGCGACCACACGATTGCAGAC
>JASDQU010108024.1:44900-68595 GCA_032191745.1 Picea mariana
TCTGTGGATCAACAGCTCTGTTTGATTTCATGATCTGGGCATCGGGAGTTTCAACTCTCAAACCCTAATTTCCTCCATATGTCAATCTTCGAAATTTGAAAATCCACTGACACGTGTCCCTCTTGGATTAACGGTCGAGATATCCTTCGGGTCTCCAAACTCCGTAGATTTCAAATCTCAACTTCTCATTTCTTCTCACTAGATATCTTCTGAAATGGAAGATTTGCTGACATTTGTCCTCTTTAATTCAAAGACTATCCTCCGCTCAGGGACTTCACCCTTTAGCATTCTCATATTTCAGTTTCTCCTTGCTCGACTTCCCTCTGAGAATCTTACCCAAAGCTTGTGATCTAGTGACACATGTCCTCTCGTAGATTGACGTCTCCCAGGTTCTTGAGCTGTTCGGGCTTCGGCAATTTTAAACCTTTCTCCTTCACATTTTCTTGGAGAATTTTTGTCTGAATGCGTAATCTTCTAACACGTACCCCTCCTGGCGATCAATCACCAAGGACATGTGTCACCTATTATTCTTGATGATGGACAGTCCCTGCTTACTTCGATACTTAGGGACTTTGACAAGTCTACTCTCCTATGCTCATCCAAAGGCTTAAGCTTCGTGCATTTATCTCTAGATCCAAAGGTTGTTGATCCTTGTTGCTCAGATCCAATGGATCACATATGTACTTCTCCTCTATCCTTCCTCTAGTCATTGGACATTGATCTAATGGTCATCGCATTTTCTCCAGATCCGATGGTCCTTATTCATTTTGGATTTCGAGCTTCGAGTAATTCGACTTTCAAGTTGGCAATTCTTCCAAGATGAGATTCCCTTAACAGTAACCTCCTTGCAACTTTTGACCTGAACAAAATGTTGTTCATCGATCATGTTGTTAGATCGATGGCTCGATCTATCTATGATGCTTCTCTTCTACCTTATCCTGTCCTTCCACTTAGAATGATCCAACAGTTGTCGGGTATTCGGGATTGGTGATCCAATGACCATTGCCATTCTTCCTCCTAAGCTTTCTCACCTTCTTCTCTGCCTTTTTTTCTTACCATCAATGACAAGCACACTCTTCCTGTAAACATGCCAACATGGTTCTCAAGGAGGGATTCGTACTTCTCCTACATGGAGGATTCCCAAAAGGGATTTCCAACAGCCTCTCCATAAAACTGTGGATATGAAGACTGGACCAAGAAAAGATGTCTGGAGGGAAATGGTTCAGTGGCAGTAAGTGCAATAGGAGGCTCCTCAAAATTAGATTGAGTCCTCCTAGTATCGGCTGGATCGCCAACAAGATACCTTACATCCTGAAGAGTAGTCTATGCCCACTTGGGCCTCTGCTCTGGCTCCGGCTCTGCAACTACATATGGATTCTCTGACTCTGCATCTGACTTTATTGACTTTGAATCTAAATCATATGAGTCCTATGAATCAGAACTCTCATCTGAAGAATATTCTCCATGTGCATGCGCATCATCTCGGACAGGTGGAAGAGTGAAGGTGTCTGCATGCGGCTGTTGAGGTACATGGGAGACACTTTCTTCGAATTGGACACTATGCTCAATGATGAGCCGGTCCGAGGAAAGATCAATAAGCCAATATCCCTTCACATCGTCAGGATATCCAACAAAAATGCACTCAGTGCTCTATTGATCAAGTGCCTTCCTCTTTTCAGAGGGAATCTGGGCTGATGCACATGAACAAAAAATGAAAAAGTGGGCCACTTCCGGTTTGAGGCCACTCCAAGCCTCATAGGAGGTATTATCCTTGATAGATCTATGGGGAGATCTATTTTGGATGTATGTTTCACAATTAAGTTCTTTGACCCATAGTCTCTGTGGTAGTGACTTTGCATGTAGCATGCAAGATGTCATCCCCTTTAGAGATCTATTTTTCCACTCAGCAACTCCGTTTTGTTGTGGAGTATAGGGAACTGTGTGCTGCAACTCAATCCGTGCCTCATGGAAAAGATCATGGATCTCATGATTTAAATACTCTCCCCCATTATCATTTCAAAGGACTTTGATATTCTATCTGGACTATGTCTCAACCAAGGCTTTGAAATCTTTAAGGGGTTGAAAGACCTCATATTTTTGCCTGAGAAAGTAGATCCATGTAAAATTTGAGAAATCATCAAAAAAGTGATAAAAAACCTCACTTTGTTGATCGATGGATGTGTAAAAGGACCCATAAGGTCACCGTGGATCAGATCTAAAGGTGTGGAGGCTCTCAAAGACTTTCCCTTGTCGAACTTCTCTTGAGGGTGTTTCCCGAGAACATATCCCTCACACACTCCCTTGGACAAATGGATTTCTGGTAGACCATCAACCAATATTTTCTTGCTAATTTGTTGCATGTATCTGAAATTCAAATGTTCAAACCTTTCATGCCATATCCTACTACTTTCATTAGCATGAGTAAGCAGTAAAGTAGAATTAGGTTCAATGAATTCAGAAAATGTATACAATCTATACTGATGATTTACCTCACCAGTAGCAACCCTGGAGTTGGTTTTCATGTCATAGATTTCCACGAAATTTGGTATGAATATGAATTTCTTTTTGGTTTCGGAATTCATCATTTGATACACAGAGAGAAGGTTGACAGAAAGTTTGGGAAAGTGAAACACATTCTCAAAGCTTCCGTTGGTGAGTTCAATCCTTCCTTTGTCGGTGACTTCGATAGAAGAGTTGTCCCTCATCAAAATAGGAGGACATTTGCATGCATCCAATGAAAAATAGACACCTTTTGATGCAGCCATATGATGTGATTCTCCTGAATCAATGATCCAAGCATCGAGAGAGAATTTGATGGTAATCAAGGCATAGCTAGAATTGCTTTTCTTCGAATTCGGATCTTATGGCTTCTTCTTTTTGGCACCCTCAGGGATGCAATCTCCAAGGTTGTTTTGCTGAAGTATTTGAGACATCAGATCTATTTTTTTTTCATGCATGCAGATTCCAAATGGAATCCTTTGTGACAGTACGTTCATTTCTCCCCTTTTCTTCCCTTTTCCCCTTTGGATCTGGAGGCATCGGTGAAGGGTTTTGTGTACCCTTCCTTCTTCAGATGTGCATGAGTTTTTCATTTATCTTTATCTTTATATTTCTAATATTTTTGGCTGCCATCTTGCATAGTGAGTGCATGTGCCTTTGGGCCTTTGATTTTTCGCATGTTGATGAGCTTGGTTTGCTCTTGTGTCAGGGATTCGATAAAATCCTCAAGAGAAGGCATCTTCCAGGTGGCTCCAAAGGAAAAAATGACATAATGAAATGTGGATACGAATACAGAGAATTAAGGACCAATCTTGGAGAGAATGGTGAGAACCATTTGTTTTTCCTCCTTCAATTTATCAAGCCTACAAGATTTGAGTTGCGACAGTAAATCCTTGAATTTTGTAAAGAAATCTTGGATGCCGTTGAAAATTTGTGGATCCAATGTGAGCAGCTCCACCTCCAACATGTGTCTCCTCATCTCATCATGTTTTCCAAAGATCCCTTCCAAGTTGTTCCAATAGTCATTGGGAGTCGTACGGGAAGATATGTGAAAAAGGAGATCGGGAGAAATAAAACTGCAAATTGTTCCGAGTGCCTTATCCGTGTAATTTAAGTACTTGGATTTTTCTATGGCTGATTTTGGTTCTGTATCTGTATTCAAGTTTAACCTGTACAACCCTATGGTTTGGAGATGTATGGCTATTTTCTCCTTCCATGCAAAATAGTTGTAAGGTGTAAGAATGAATTCCTTTTGGAAATCCATCTTTTTGTTGTCTTCAATCTTTTGTACCTGCAAAACATTTTTGTGTATCTTTTTCTTAGCTATCCATCGATTCTGATACCATGTAAATGTTTTGAACCTACACATAATATATCTAGATAAACAATGATAGACACATTTTCAGAGAGAATTGGAGAAGGAAGAAGAAGGAGAGAAAGAATGAAAGAATTCTTATTAACTGTTATGAATAATGAATAATTTACACATGATATACTCTTTATAACTCAATGAATGCACACTTGAGGAGAACCAATGCACCATAGTGGTGTTCTATAGTGATATGGACACACACCAGTAGTTACGGGAGTGAAATTCCACCTAGTCTAGTCTCTCAGGTAGTTACAGGAGTGAATTTCCACCTAGTTGATTTAACTAGTCTTCAGTTAACTGACTCAACAGAGAGTAGTGAGGAGTTAAATCATGGAATCAAGGCTAATGTGCCACTCTGATGATGATACCAAGAAAATATTGAATTAGCATGGTGATGATCCCAATTTTGCATGGTGACAAAACTAATGCAGCATCTAAACTCAACTCAACTAGTCAAACTGAAGTGTCAACTGAAAGAGAATATTCTCCAGGTGGAATATTCTCCCCTAAATTATAAGAGACTCGATAATGACTAATTATGACTAATAAACAAGGAAAAACATTAGGAAAAATAAATCCTAGGTGTGTGTGAAGTAACTCCAACACCCCTAGTGGATGAGCACTGGTGGGTGTACAAGATCCCTTTCTATATTGTTCAAGAGTCAGACCTTCTTGTAACCCTAATTGTAATATAAAGGGTACATGTCAGCCCCATCTTAATGTGACTAGTAATTAATGTAAAATATAATTAATCTAGTTAATATTAATTATACTATAAGCTAGTGAGGTCGAACTTGTTGTGCCAATAGAAACTTATGTGGATAGGTTCAATTTAGTATAACTAAAGATAAATTCCCCATTGAGGAATCATATCTTTCATGTGAGTTTGGAAATTTCAGCAAGTACACCTTCTTGTTAAAAGTGCACACCTCTCTTGGGCGCTAGTATTATAGGGTTTGAGCACCCTCTTGTGTTCTAAGTTTCATTGGTGGTGAAGGTCTTTCTCTTGAATAATATAGCAAAGGATTTTGGCTAGGTTTTCTTCCCTTCTTGAGAAGGGTTTCCTAGGATACTTCTTGTGTTCTTGTGCATGGTGATTCTTCTTGTGATATTGGTTGCTGCAACATTATTGGTTATGGTTAAATGCTAAAAATGGAATGAAATTTATGCTTAACCTTGTTTATTGAAAAATCAACAGAACCTTCAATAGCATATCAACCAAAAGAATTGAGCAATGAAAATATTGGAAGTTTTCCAATGTTATTTTCATGAACTACTAAATTTACCCTCAATAGAAAATATGAATAAAAGGAAGGAGGAAGGATTTTACAACATGATTTGATGTAAGTACTACAAAATACTACTAAATTATTGTATAATATAAACCCAATGAGAAATTTCCAAGAGAATGAAAAACTTTAGAAGAGGACTTAACAAACAACAAATGAAAGGACCAATTCAATATTATTTCTAAGGGACAGAAGTTGAAGTTGGTTTCTGCATAGTCGGAGGACTACGAATAATATATTAAATTGGTTGAAGAATGGAAATTAAATTAATTCGTATCGATCAATGGTATTCTTGTGAAAGATCAGAATATCAATGAGAATAAATAAACAGATCAAGAATATTAGTAAGATTCACACCTTTGTCCTTTAAGACAAAGGAGAAGACAGTAAAACCCTATGAAACAGAAAAAAACTCAGGGGGAGTGTTTAATTTGGTCATCAAATGAGGAAGTCATTGAATTAGGTTTAAAAGACTTGATCACTACAAAAAAATTGGTATCAATAAGACTACCTATTTGAACACAAAATCCCAAGAGATTGAGATAAAAAAAATGGCACATTCACAGCAGGAGAAAAGCAGTAAAAGTTTAACTCTTTGTCATTGATGTCAAAGGGGGAGAAAAATAGTAAACTAAATTTAGTATCAGTATTTGGTTCAATCCTCCAACCTAAAAATGAGATCAATGATAGGGGGAACAAAATTATTTGTTTTACAGATATGTTTCACTCAATGCCAAAGGGGCAGATTGTATGCATTAATGATTTTGTGTTGTCATTGATGGAAACACGAGTCAAACATGTACAATAAATAGAGAAAAAGGATGATCACCTTGGGTGCAGGTAAATCACCTTGGGGTAGAAGAAATTATTGATCATTGTTGATCACGATAGGATAAAAAATGATCCTATGTTCCTAAATCTCAAGAGAGGTATCATGCATAGAATACATGTACATAAGGAGGAACGAAGCACAAGGAATTAAGAGCTTGGGAGGGTTAGTGACTAAATATCAGTGCATAAAATAATGTACAAACATTAATCAAAGCCCAGAATAGATGGTGCATTTGAAGTAACATAAGAGACAGAGTTATGTGAATGAATAAATCCATTTATAAAGGCTCGAGTTATAGGAGTCGTTAATTCTTAGTTTTGGAAAATACGGGATCATTAGACCAAGGTGAAGTTAGATACTGGGAAGGATTAAATATTTACCGTCAGATCTTGAGAAGTAGCATTATGGATAGTTGGACCAAGCCAAAATCATAGATCGAGAGAGATTAAATAAGGGCCATCAAATCTGGGAAATGCATGGTGACCATTGGATGAGGATAGGTGGGTCCAATAGTGGTCAACTCTAGTCCTAACCACTTCGATGAAAAGGAGTCTAAAACATGTAAATTGACCTGAAGGCCAAAGCCTTGAAGTCGCAAACTCTCGTCGACCATCGGATCAGAGGTAGAGAAGGGAAATCTCGTCAACAGTTGATCTAGAATGAATATTGAAACCATTAGATTGCTCTAAAAGGAAGAAGGTCAACTTTTTCATTGACCTACTCTGGCAATAAGAAGCTTAGATAAACAAGAAATTCCAAACTCTAGAGCCCCGGAGTTAACAGAAGTTGTTGATCAAGACAAGAAAATATCTATAGTGATAGATCTATTTGGCACTTTGGTAATGATCAAAGGATGGTTTAAAAGTTCCAAAACTCCTGAAGCCATGAAGTACCTAAGCCATGAAGTGTAAATCCATTTCTAGGAGGGAAACATGTGGCAGAAGACAAATATGACACGTGACCCAATCAACTAGTGACAAGTGTCAAGGTGTAGTTGGCACATTAGGTATACAAAAGTCACGAATCAAGGTGATATGTGGCAACCACTCAACCAGTGCCATGTCAACAGTGACATCAACAAGCCATGTCACTCTGGGACTACATCCTCCAGGGATGTCCAACTTCTCCTACCAACAAATATACCTGAAGTGTCGAAGGCCAAAGTCACGAATTAACATTTAGTGATTGATTTAAGATCCTATGGAATATTTCTTGACCGTCTGATCAAGTACAGTGGAAGGATAGAGTAAGCGTGAATCATGAAGTAACGCTAACCATTGATCTACTACGAAATAGTTCTTAACCGTTGATCAAGCATAGTGGAAGGATAGAGTAAGCAGAGGTGATAACCGATAACAAGAGGTCACCACAACTTTATGACTTATTCGGTAAGTAATCACTCTGGATGGATTGAACTACTTCAGATTTCAAGTAGCCTGGAGTCCCATATTCACAAATAATCGAATACTCGAAGAGTGGGAGCTCTGTTGTGCCGAAGTATATGGTCGTAGATGTTGGACATGTGAAGGTTATCAAGCGAGGAGTGATGATACACCCTTCAATGGAATTTTCTCTGAAAGAGTTGGAATAATGCAAAGGCCGGAGTCCCAAAACACTGAATTCCCGAAGTGAACGAGAACCGTCCACTCAAATGCAGATTAAGTCATGATTGTCAATTTGTTCGAAGCCTCTGGATAAGACAATATCTTCCATCCAACTAAAGATTAAATATTGAATGTCCTATATATTAGTGAATAGAGTATACGCACTTTGACGAAATGTAATCCGAGAGGATTGAATGACTGCAAAGGTCGAAAGTCCTGAAGGATGAAGTACTAGACAACCTAGTTCCAACACCGATCATGTGATAAGGTAAAGAAGATAAATGGGATAGAAGTAAATAATCCCTCAGACGCTTGAATATGGTCCCACGTAGAAGAATATGGGTAGAAGAAGAAAGCGCTAGGAACAACGCTTAAATGGATAAGATCGTGGTTTTGATCCCATGGTCATTTGAACATTGGGTTGAAGGAATCACCTCATATAGAATTCATTTATGTAAACAAATTAATGCCTACAAAGTAATTTGACAGATATTAACACCATAACAATATAGAGAGCAGGTAAAAGATAGAATATAATCTGTTGGAAAACTTGGGAACGTAGCAGAAGCATGGGAATAATATAATGAGTTGATTCATATATGTGATCAACTCATGTAGACAAAATTCGAATCAAGATTAATATTATAATTAAGAGGAATATTATCTATGTTAAATTAAATAAAGATATGAAATGGTTCATGTCAAAAGACATAATGGTTCAATCCTATACGTATTGAAATACTATATAAACCAGAAGTAGTGGTGAATCTTAGTGTGTCTTGTTATGAGGGTTGGATTCCTAATTTCTTATTTGGATATGAGAAATACAATTTCGGTCTTGTATCAGAGAGTTTGATCTCTCATATTCAGTTGACGTTGAATATATTAAAGGATTGGTTTTATTTGTATTCATTCAAGTTAAATAAATAAAAGAAAGATATTGTATCTACTTCATACAGTTTGTGTTACACATGTTTGTGAATAATAAATTGAGATGCATATATCTTATTCAATTAATTCATTTAATCTATGAAAGTGTGAAAAGCATTCAAAAGTTTCAAACACTGATTCACACCCCCATCCCTCTCAGTGTTAGTGTGTGTTTCAACAAAAGATTCCAAGGAGGGGAAGAAAGAAGTGGAACAGGGGCTAGGGGGGGTAAGGATAATAGTAATATAGCCACTGCAAATAAGTGCAAGGATCCCAACAACCATTGTAACCATTTAAATATTGATGGTCACACTCAGGAAAATTTCTAGAAACTACATCTAGAGTTAAACCCGAAGAACTGTAAGAAGGATGCAAAGAAAAATAATCTTCTAGCCAGATATTTGAGAATTAAGATCAAAATATACTCCTATGTGGATGAGAATATTTTTTTCATATTAGTGTATAAGGAGGTGAATATGATTATCCTTCATCACCAGGAAGAGAAGGATATGACCAAACTCTTCCACATTAATATCTAGGTCAAGAAGACCAAGAAAGATGTTATGCTCGAATATGTTTCACAATCTAATCTCATATCAATGGATTTGGTTGGAAATATTAGATTGGAGTTTCATGATCATCCTATCACATATCCATTAGGATGGGTAAACAAGGATGCACAGATCAAGGTAACAAAATAGTGTAAGATTAAATTTCTCGTAAGTGTTGATTTTATTGTTGAAGTGGAATTGGAAGTAGTACCCCTTGACATATGTGGGGTAGTGTTTGGAAGTTAATACATGTATATGAGGAATGTGATATTCATGCAAAGAGTCAACCAATACTGATTATTAAAGGATGGGAAGTCCTACATCATCAACGTCCACAAAGGCAAGTCAAAGATCTCACTGGTAAGTACCAACCAAGCTAAGAAGTTGATTAGTTCCAGTAAGAAATATGTTTTACATTTCTTAAGAGAAAATTATATTGAGGATGAGTCAATAACAGTAAAGGCATCCCCAGAGGGATGTATTAAAGAGAAAAATCATGAATTGGAGGAGTTTATATAGGCATACAAAGGAGTGTTGCAGGAGACTAAAAATACACCACCTAAGAGGGAAGTGGACCATGAAATATAATTATTTCTAGACTCCCAATTACCAAATGTTGGGCTATATAGATAATCTGTTATGGAAGAAAATGATGTGAAGAAGTAGTTGCAGTAGTGATGCAGGCACACCACCTAGGCACGTTCGCTCATAGGACCTCCTCCTTCCATGGCCCGAAGAACTGAAAAAGCTCTTCTAATTCCCTATCCGGAATTTTCCACACCCACAATAGTTCTCCAAAAGATCTCCCTTCACAATCGGGAAATCAGACTTCATGATTTCGCGAATCCTGTGGTTGCTTGCTTTGTGCCTCACGATTCTCTGAAATTCGACGCGAGTCAACGCTGACCTTTTACCTTGCTATCAGGGTTCCTCCTATCGGGATTTCGACATTTGCGATGTCCGAAACAACTCGCCTCACCAATCCCCAATCCCCAATATGCTCCCCGACTACCTTAGCCCCCTCCCGGCTAAGTCTTTTTTCCACGCGGCCGCTCCTTATATGATCGCAGTCACATTCCTCATCGGGGTTTCGAAGTTCGCGATTCCAAAATGCACAAAAAACTTGTCACCAGGATCCCTGATATCCCGATGACTCAAACACCGATAGACGACTTCCTTGTCGGGACTTCGGACCTCACGGGATCACGAATCCAAATACCAATGTTTTCTGGACTTACCTTTTCCTGAACCCCAATATGGTATACCACATGTCCTCTACTAATTCCACTGTGGCCCCACACTGTTCCTTTGGCCCGTCAGGATATCGCATTTCGGAGTTTCGCGGTTACCGCTGCTATGATTCCCAAGAGTCACAAATGGTCGACTCCCGATACATGTGAGGGTTGACTCTTCCACATCACTATCCCCTCGTCACCTTTTCGGATATCGCGAGATCGCGATTCTTGATGAAATGTTTTCTTTGTACTCAGGAATCTCGATACCCTGAATCTTGACTACTCTCAGATCTTCTGACGCGTGTCTGTCCTGAGATCCATGGCTAGGATTTCCTCTATATGGACATTTGGCTCCCACAATGGCACTTCCCTCCTTGTCGGCTTTCTCTCCCAATGGCTCCGATTACTTCCACGCATCCTTCCCTGATGGACGGTCCAAGTTAACTCTCGGGATTTCACGATTCTTGATGTCCTGATTCTTACGACCTTAGGAACTCCAATTTCCTAACTCCCGATGGCTTGATATCCCGATGCCTCTTTGGGTTCTTTCCTCTGCTCACTAGGACGTAACCCCAGTGCAACTTTTGCCTGATCGACCGGCTGACGAACAACCCAACAATGATCCTACGACCCACAATTCTCCTAAGATTAACCTCCTGGTGTGACCGTAACCTCCTCGTTACTCTGGTGGATCTAATGGCTGGCGGATGTTCCATGAATCCCCTCCATGAGATCCTGACCATCAATTTCTTCCTCCTTGAGGATTTCTTGAAAATGACCAAGTGTTCCTCTGCGCTCACTCGTCCTCCTCTGTGCAACCCTGCAACACTGGTTTTAGATTCTCCTCAGCATGAACTCCCTGTGTGATCCTTCCTTAGGTCTTGAAGTTTATATCCCTCTTGGGCTTTCTCCAACTTCTCAATCTCTTAGAAAAAGAGAACCCTTTGCACGCCTCCCTTGCGGCAACTTGCAAACACTTCAAATGTTTTGGTTTCTTTGACCCTGCGCACACTTGCAGCAGCAGTCCTTCAAAGCTTCTACTCAGGTTCACAACTGAGACTCTCCCTTAGCCTGCGCACCCCTTGGCATGGCTCCAGTAACCCAATTTCACTTCTGGGTGAACGAGAACAAGAGTTAAACTATCCGAGCCTTCTATCAACGCACTCCCTACGGATGACTTCAACTGCACTCCTTGCAGAAATCCTTGCTCAAATAGAGAAACAATTGAAACTCATTTCTCCTTCCCCTCAGATTTCAAACTCAAACATGAAATCACATACACAGCAATAAGAAAATGCATAACAGGAAAAAAAATACTCATGAGAACATCATTTAGCATCAACACACAAGGAACAGACACAAAACCATGGATTTGAATCAACTTCTTCTATTAATTCAAGATCTATACATGGATGTTCTTCTACAACTCTCTGCTATTCTCCTGTGCTCTTCCTGCTTCAACTATGTTACATTGTACAATGAGGGTGTCTATATCCGTTTTCCCTCCTTTCTAAAATTGTCTAATCTATGAATTCAAGTCTATCTACCTGCATTAACTAGTTTACATGCTTCCTATCTACTAAGGACGAGAGCGAATCGCTCAAGGTCCAATACAATATACAAAGGCGCTCCTTCATAAATGGCTTCATTAAAGATTTGGTGCATCAATTTCAAAAATATTTTCAAGTAATTTATCATGTGCTCAAAAAATACGTTGCGCTTGCTCCACGCTCACTTGACTTTTGCGATGCTCCTGCATCATACTCCCTCGCTTGAAAATTTTCATGGGCTCTTGTCCATGAGCTCCTACACGATATATCCATGCTTCTGTATCTCTGCTTCGTTCTCCCAGTTTGCATCTTCCATTGGATGGCCCTTCCATTTGACCAGATACTCATAGTATTCTTTCCTCCTGGTCTTCTTACTGACTCTCTTGTCCAATATGTTCTCCATCTGCGGCTTCTCTGCAATCGGCATCTGCTTCTGCCACTGAACCCCTGGCTATTCACCTTCTGTTCCTACTTCCTCAGCTTTATATGGATATAAATCTGTGACATTGAATATCGGATATATTCCGATCCCATCCGGTAACTCGATCTCATAAGCATTTTCCCCCAATTTCTTCAAGACCTTACATGGCCCGATTTTCTTCATTTTCAATTTATTGTATGTTCCCCTCAGGAACCTCTCTTTCCTCAAACGTGCCAGAACTAATTCACCAACCTCAAACTGAAGTTGTCTCTTATGCTGGTCAGCTCTGCACTTATACTCGTGACTTGAATCTAGCAGTCGCTGCTTCACCTGGCCGTGAAGTTCTTTCATCGCCTCTATGAACTCTTCGGCACTTGCACTCCTAGTCGCAGTCTGTTCCGAATCCCTTAATTCAGAAACTCTTCTCGACTGCATGCCATACACAATCTGAAATGGAATTTGGATTGTGCTCCTGTTCACTAAGTCATTATATGCAAACTCTGCTTGCAGAAATATACTATCCCACTGGCTATGGTGCTCTGTCACCAAGCTTCTCAACAAGTCTCCCAGACTTTTGTTCACCACTTCTGTTTGCCCATCCTTTTGAGGATGATAGGTAGAACTAAACATCAAGTTAGTCCCCATCTTTTTCCACAGTTTCCTCCAGAAATGTCCCACAAATTTTGTATCTCTGTCGGAAACTATACTTCTGGGTAAGCCGTGAAGTCGAACGACCTCTTTGAAAAACAGATTCACGATGTGAGTCACATCACTGGTTTTCTGGCATGGGATAAAATGTGCCATCTTGGAAAACCTATCCACTACCACAAAGACTAAATCAAATCCTCTTTGCGTCCTTGGCAATCCCAATACGAAATCCATGTTGATTTCATCCCACGGCCTCTTGGGTATGGGTAATGGTTGATAAAATCCTGCATTTTGCTTTCTTCCCTTTGAATGCTGGCAAATCCTTCATCTATTTAAAAACCGCATGACCTCTGCTCACATCCCTGGCCAAAAGTATGACTCGCTCAGCTTCGTGAATGTCTTATCATGACCAAAGTGTCCAGCCAATCCTCTGTTGTGTTTCTCCTTTAGCAGATTCTCCCTCATGGAGCAATTTGGAATACACAATTGATTGCCCTTAAACAACAACCCTTCCTGGATCATGTAATCTATCCACTAGCTTCTGTCTCTAAGAACTGGGTTCTCAACTGCTTCATACACCTCCTTGAAATCCTGATCTTCGACATACATGTCCCTGAGATCATCAAATCCTAACATCCTAACTTTGAACTCCTGCATCAGCAAACATTTCCTGCTCAAAGCATCAGCCACTTTGTTAGTAGTACCCGAAATATGCTTAATTACAAAAGTGAAATTCTGCATGTATTCGACCCACTTAACATGCCTCTGATTCAACTTCTCCTGTTGAGTCACAAACTGTAATGCATGGTTATCACTATATAAAACAAAATCCTTTGGAATCAAATAGTGCCTCCATTTTTTCAATGTCTGTATGATGGCATAGAATTCCTTATCATACGTGGAGTACTTTTCTTTTTCCTCATTCAAATTCTCGCTGAAATATGAAATTGGTCTATCCTCTTGACTCAAGACCGCTCCTATGGCAAACCCACTTGCGTCACATTTTACTTGAAATGTCTTTTGGAAATCTGGCAACACCAGAACCGATTGTTCCATGGTCTTCTGTTTCAACAATTTGAAACTTTTCTCCGCCTCTTCAGTCTAGTGAAAAGATTTATGTATTTTCTTGACTGTATCCATCATTGTTGCGCTAATCCCACTGAAATTTCTGATGAACTTCTGGTAGAAACTAGCCAGTCCATGAAAACTCCTCACGTCAAAAATATTTCTCGGTGATGGCCAATTTTTAATTACCTCCACCTTATCTGGATCCATCTTCAACTCATTTGCAGATATAATAAATCCCAAGTAAATGAGTTCTTTCTTCATAAATGAATATTTCCTCATGTTAATCAATATTTTCTCCTGTTGTAGCTTCTTCATTACTGTAGCTAAATGCTTCATATGTTCTGCCTTTGTTTTGCTGAAAATTAATATGTCATCCAGATACACAATGACAAACTTCCTGATGAATTCCCTCGTGACTTCATTCATTAACCTCATAAAGGTACTTGGCGCATTCGTCAAGCCAAACAGCATGACAAGCCATTCATACAGTCCTTCGTTGGTTTTGAAGGACGTCTTCCACTCATCACCTTCTCTCATGCAAATTTGGTGATATCCACTCTTCAAATCAATCTTTGAAAAAACAATTGCCCCACTTAAGAAATCCATTAAATCATCCATCCTTGGTAATGGAAATTTGTACCTAATGGTTATCTTGTTGATGGCCCTTGAGTCGGTACACATTCTCCAACCTCCATTTTTTTTTGGACTGAGTACCGTTCGAACGGCACACGGGCTCAAACTTTCCCTGACCAATCCTTTATCTAGCAGCTCCTGGACCTGCTTCTTGACCTCTTCATTTTCTTGCGACGTCATTCTGTATGCACCTTTATTCAACAAACTGGCTCCTGGTATGAGGTCTATATGATGACTCACACTCCTCATCGGTGGCAATGAATGAGGTAATTCGTCCACCACGATGTCAGTGAACTCTTCCAGTAGTTCCTGAATATCTCTTGGCAAATCGTCTACTCTCGTGCTAGTCAAAACGATCCTTGGTTTCCTGACCACAAAGAATTGTGGATCTTCTTCCTTCTTTACTTCCGTAAGAAGCTCCTTCCCACTCATGAGGAGTACAGTATTTCTCCCTTCTGGTTTTACCTCCTTATCTTTTATTGGAAGCAACATGTGTGTCCTCCCATTCTTATCTAGAGTATACGTATTCATCTTCCCATCATGAATTACGTTCCTATCATATTGCCATGGTCTTCCCAGCAATAACTGACAGACATCCATAGGAATAACATCACAAAGTATTTTATCATTATACCCTCCTATTTTGAATTCAACCAAACAATGTTTAGTGACATTTACCTGATGTCCCTTCTGTAGCCATGAAACTTTGTATGGACTAGGGTGATCAGTCATCTCCATCTCTAGCTTCTCTACCATCTTGGTTGAAACGAGATTATCTGTGCTACCGCTATCCATGATAACCTTGCATACCCTGTCCTTGGTTTTGCAAGCAGTTCTGAAAAGTCTGGTTCTTTGAGCTGAGTCCTCCACCTCCCTCTCGGGTGTTAAGAGAACCTTACACATCATCAATGACCTTCCACATTATGCATCTTACACTTCAACATCTCGCCTCTGTGCCTCAGCGATGTGAGCTTCTCCTCAATCCTTATTCTTCTCTGGACAGTCAAATGACTTATGCCCATTTTTTCCACACGTGAAGCATGTGATTACTCCACCTCTTCCTCTTCCTCTACCTCTAGTACGAGGAAACATGTTATTATCAGTGTATCCTCCTCTCTTCTCTGTATGCTTCCCTCTCTGTTCATCATGTTGGCCTCGCTGTGAACTTCCACCTCTCTCGGTTCTAGTCTGAGGCTTTTTCCAGTCGTCCTTTTGCTTCTGGTATTTATCTTGGGCAACCGATTTGCCTTTGGGCTGACTCCTGCCTCGGCCTCACTGACCTTTCTTACGGCTCAACTTCTCTTTAGCTTTCAAAGCCATTTGATAGGCATCCTCCACCATTCGTATGGTTTTCATACTCATCTCATCCTGGATATCGTATCTCAGACCATTCATATACCTGGAAACTTTCTCATCATCGCTCTCCCGATGACCTTCCCTAATGTTCAGTCGATAAAATTCCTCCATGTACTCTTTTACTGTCATCATCTTCTGTCTCAGGTTCTACATCCTCCTGAACAGAGTGATTTGATAATCTCTGGGGATGAACTTTTCTTTCATCTTTGCAATCATTCGATCCCAACTTTTAATTTTCTGCTTGCCCTTGCAGCGTCTATCTGCTTGTAGCTCGTCCCACCATAATGTTGTGTGTCCCTTCAATCTCATGATAGCATGCCTGACCTTCTTATCCTCTTTGACATCTTCATAATCGAAGTATGTATCCAGGGCTCTAATCCAATCTAGAAGCTCTTCTGCATCCAGATTCCCCTCATAAACTGGAATGTCCATATTTGTTTTTGAACCAATCCGTGCAATAGCTTTGATTAGACGTTCATTGGCTTCATCCTTGGCTGTAACTTCTTCCCCATGTTCATCTTCAACTTCACCCTCTGAATCACTAAGATCCCCCGCACTGGCTGTGCGTCTTTGGGATGTCTCCATATCTTCGAGTCTGGCTCGTAGATCGTGTATCTCTCTTTCCATTTCTATATTCTACGCTTGCCTACCCCTTCTTCTCGGGTTTTCTCTTTCCTCTAGATCGGGTGACTGTCTATCCCGTCTCCTTGGTGGCATGGTGAATTTCCTTCTTCTCTGCTACAGAAAGTAAAGAAATTTTCTTGCTCTGATACCACTTGATGCAGGCGCACCACCCAGGCACATCCACTCACAGGACCTCCTCCTTCCATGGCCTGAAGAACTAAAAAATATATTCTAATTCCCTATCGGGAATTTTCCACACCCACAACAGTTCTCCAAAAGATCTCCCTTGATGATCGGGAAATCAGACTTCGCGATTTTGTGAATCTTATGGTCGCGTGCTTTGTGCCTCACTTTTCTCCAAAATTCGGCGCGAGTCAATGCTGACCTTTTACCTTGCTATCCGGGTTCCTCCTATCGAGATTTTGTCATTTGCGATGTCCAAAACAACTCACCTCACCAATCCCCGATCCTCGATATGCTCCTCGGCTGCCTTAGCCCCCTCCCGGCTAAGTCTTTTGTCCACGCGACCGCTCCTTATATGACTGTAGTCACATTCCTCATCGGGGTTTCGCGGTTCGCGATTCAAAAATGCACAAACAACTTGTCACCAGGATCCCCAATATCCCGATGACTCAAACACCGATAGACGACTTCCTTGTCGGGACTTTGGACCTCGTGAGATCGCGAATCCGAATAACAATTTTTTCTGGACTTACCTTTTTCTGAACCCCGATATGGTATACCACCTGTCCTCCACTAATTCCATTGTGGCCCCACACTGTTCCTTTGGCCCGTCAGGATATCGCGTTTTAGAGTTTCACAGTTCCTGCTGCTATGATTCCCAAGAGTCATGAAACGCTGACTCCTGATACATGTGAGGGTTGACTCTTCCATGTCACTATCCCCTCGTCGCCTTTTCGGATATCGTGAGATCGCGATTCCTGATGCAACGTTTTCTTTGTACTCAGGAATCCTGATACCCCGAACCCTGACTACTCTTGGATCTTCTGACGTGTGTCCGTCCTAAGATCCATGGCTAGGATTTCCTCTATACGGACAACTGGCTCCCACAATGGCACTTCCCTCCTTGTCAGCTTTTTCTCCCAATGGCTCTAATTACTTCCACGCATCCTTCCCTGATGGACAATCCAAGTTAACTCTCAGGATTTCGTGATTCCTAATGTCTTGATTCTTATGACCTTGGGAACTATGATTTCCCGACTCCCGATGGCTCGATATTCTGATGCCTCTTTGGCTTCTTTCCTCTGCTCACTAGGACGTAACCCTAGTGCAACTTCTGCCTGATCGAGCGGCTGACGGGCAACCCAATAGTGATCCTACGGCCCACGATTCTCCTGAGCTTAACCTTCTGGTGTGACTGTAACCTCCTCATTACTATGGTGGATCTGACGGCTGGCGGATGTTCCATGAATCCCCTCCACGAGATCCTGACCATCAATTTCTTCCTCCTTGAGGATTTCTTGAAAATGACCAAGTGTTCCTCTGTGCTCACTCATCCTCCTGTGTGCAACCCTGCAACACTGGTTTTAGATGATCCTCGGCACGAACTCCCCGTGCGATCCTTCCTTAGGTTCTGAAGGTTCTATCCCTCTTGGGATTTTTCCAACTTCTCAGTCTCTTAGAAAAAGAGAACCCTTTTCACGCCTCCCTTGCCGCAACCTACAAACACTTCAAATGTTTTGGTTTCTTCGACCCTGCGCACACTTGCAGCAGCAGTCCTTCAAAGCTTCGGCTCAGGTTCACAACTGAGACTCTCCCTTAGCCTGCGCACCCCTTGGAATGGCTCCAGTAACCCAATTTCACTTCTGGGTGAACAAGAACAAGAGTTAAACTATCCGATCCTTTTGTCAATGCACTCCCTACTGACGACTTCAACTGCACTCCTTGCAAGAATCCTTGCTCAAATAGAGAAACAATTGAAACTCATTTCTCCTTCCCCTCATATTTCAAACTCAAACATGAAATCACATACACAACAATAAGCAAATGCATAACAGGAAAACAAATACTCATGAGCACATCATTTAGCATCAACACACAGAGAATAGACACAAAACTATGGATTTGAATCAACTTCTTCTATTAATTCAAGATCTATACATGGATGTTCTTCTACAACTCTCTGTTATTCTCCTGTGCTCTTCCTGCTTCAACTATGTTACAATGTACAATGAGGGTGTCTATATCCATTTTCCCTCCTTCTTTCTAAAACCGTCTAATCTATGAATTCAAGTCTATCTACCTGCATTAACTAGTTTAAATGCCTCCTATCTACTAAGGACGAGAGTGAATCGCTCAAGTTCCAATACAATATACAAAGGCGCTCCTTCATAAATGGCTTCATTAAAGATTTGGTGCATCAATTTCAAAAATATTTTCAAGCAATTTATCATGTGCTCAAAAAATAAGTTGCGCTTGCTCCACGCTCGCTTGACTTTTGCGATGCTCCTACATCAAGTAGTTGTTAGAGTAGGGTGTGATTCAACCATGCACCTCACCTTCTAGGTCATATATCATAATTGTAACAAATAAGGATGGGACTTGGTGATTGTGTATCAACTACAGAGCATCAAACAATATTACACTAAAAAATAGGTACCCTCTCCCAAGGATTGATCATCTGTTAAATAAATTGCAAGCTGAAAAATACCTCACCAAGTTGGATCTAAAATCGAGATACTAGTAGGTATGAGTCAAGGAAGAATACACATGGAATACTTCCTTCAAGACAAGGAAAGGTTTGTATGAATGGTTTGTCATGCCATTTTGTTTATGTAATGTACTAGATACATTTATGAGACTAATGAATGATGTATCACACCCATATCTATATTCATTTGTTATAGTCTATTTGGATGATATACTAGTTTATAGTTCTACCTAGGAGGAGCACAACTCACATCTCATGAAAGTGGTAGAGACTCTAAAGAAGTACCAATTGTTGGATAATCTCAAGAAATGTGAATTTTCTCAGTAGTCTTTGGTGTATTTCAGGTATGTGATTAATGGAGGGGAGCTCAAGATTGATCCTGAAAATATGAAGGCCATATTGAAATATCCAGTTCCTACAAATTTCATTGAATTTAGGAGTTTTGTTGGGGCAGCACAATACTTCCATAAATTCATAACTTCATTTTCAACAATAGATCCACCACTCCAGATTATAACAATGAGTGTTAATATTTTCCAGTGGGGTAAGAGTCAACAAAAGGATTTTCATGAGATGAAAAGAAATATTAGTAAAGAACCACTTCCCACATTACCAAACTTTCAAAATCCTTTTGAAGTAGACAAACATGCAAGTGGGTATGTAAGACACCCAACCCCCTAAGTACCTTTTTAAGAGATAGTGTATTAAAAATTATTTTTTTCTCAACCATATTAAATCCTCTTCTCGATGGAACCATCATAGTCAGATCATCAAGATCTTTCCGACGGCTTTCACCATGCTCAAAACCGAGTTCTGGATCAAATTTTATGGCCTTCCAAAGTTTTAGACCTACATTGTCAAAGTCCACCTCACTTTCACGTGACAGCCACATGGATCCATGTCACATGTGTGTCAACAGGGATGATTTTAAGAATGGAAATTTATTTTAAAATGTAGAAACCTTGGCGAATCTTACTAATCCTTCATATGCCAACTATAAATGATTAGCGATATTTTTGTAAAAATATTCAAATTTCTAAGAATTTTATATAGTTTTTATAAAATTTTCGCGATTTTTAAGGTAAAATAATTTTATCCTATAGAATTTGGGCGAATCATTTTTAAAATAGCGAATCTCATTTTTGGAAAAACCATGAAAAACTAGCCCTTGAGCAAAATTTTTCCCCTAAAATCATCCCTTCATGTGTCCTCTTTGAGTGCTATGATGTGTCATAACAAATCACCTCCTAGTGTTGATGTGTCTACTATCATGGTCATTATTGTGGTACCTACTACTTGGCCTACTAAACTTCCAAATTGTCGGGTCCCCAACCCCTTTCCGCTCTTGACCAATACTTAACACTTATGGTCCCTTATATTTTGATATACTAGGACACTGGGATGTCGACCCACCAGGGTGTCCTCCCACCGACGTGCCAGAATATTGGTCCTCTAGGAAACCAAAAATCAAACTACTTCTCAATTCCAATGACCAATCTAGGGCCTCGATGGAACCTTGAATATACGGAGTTGTCTTGTACCACCACATGGTGTGACACATGGCCCTATATATTCCTACCACATATATGATACGTGTCACCCATAACACGTCATGGTGTGCATCCTTGCAAGATAAATCACCTCGACACATGGCATGTTCTCCTCTTGAAACATGGACCTTCCACATGTACTTTCCACCATGATTGGTTTGGTTACATCATCTAACATCACCCTAATGTCATTATCCTTTGCTTGTGGGATTACAGAGGAAGGGATAAAGCCCTTCCAAGAACCTTGGCCCACTAAGAAACTAGGCCACCGGGCCACCATCCCCTTGAATGTTTTCTCCAATGGTCGTACCTCCGATATCCTGATCCCAAATACCTAGAACCTTTCCCAGGCCAGAATTGTACCCCACGAGCCCACTGACCATCGGGGAAGACTCAAACTTGTCCAAAATTATTATGGGGATCCTATACTCCAGTACCCTAGGTGTCAACTCCCTCCTGAGATTGAAAAGGTTGACAGTCGAGATCACTCAACTCTCAGATCCAACAACTAGGATTTATTTGCACCAAAATCACTTATATTTTCCCAACGGCCCCACACTGAACATGTAGACTTGATGTGGCATGATTTTGGCATGACACATTATAACATGAACTAACTAGGATGATGTGGCATTAACATGTGGCTAATGATGTGTCACGACATGTGGCATGATGCGTGTGTAATGACATCATCATGTCTTCCATATGGCATGGATTTGTCTGTAAACAATTTGGATCTACTTGGCACATGTCACCACCCACATGTGTCATATAGATTGACATGGATGTACTCATCATCCATGAATACTCGGCCCGTCCATTACGGTGTTTACACATATCCATTACTCATTTGTGTGACCACATCATGCGACATCATCCTGATGTCATCATCCTCCACTCCAACTTACAAGGGGAGGTTAGAACCTTTCCCTATAAGGACACTAGGCCATCGATTCACCAACATTCCTTTGCACCTCAAACTTTCCTACCAAATTCTCGATACCCAATATATTAGGGAATTGGCCCATATCTTATACCAAGGTATAGAGCCCCGATATTTTCCAAAACATAGTATAGGAACGGTAGCCTTCCAAGATCCAATATACCCGATACTCCCAATGCTAGACTCCACCTGAGATTAGATATGAGATCGATGGCCAAGATCTCTTGGACCATATATCTAATGGTTAAGGTTAAAGGCACCTAGTCAAATGTTTTAGCCTAACATGGCTCATGCACCCACTCCATCAATTAATCAAACACTACCAATTGCCAATCTCTTGATACCACATCCTCCAGGCTGGAACAACACATCATTGTGACATAATTTTCTCTTATTTACAAGGAAAAAGTGGGTGGAACCATCTATGGGAACCTTTACCTACTGGGTATCGATTTTCGATCGTTTGACAAGGCCTACACCATAGGATATCCCGATACTATGGATCCCAACATCCTAATTATTTGATACCTTCTCTTGGCTCCCATACATCTAGTATGATCGGATGACTATGAATTGAATCCTTCATTGATCCAATGTCTTTTGATTCTGGAGAGTTATCACATGGCTTTGAGTGGGATTATGGTTTAAGTTTTGGCTTATAACTCTCATGTCTCTTCTTTTGGTTCTATCTGTAAGGGTCTCAACAAACAAGGGATAAACTTGGGACTTCTCTGCCCCATCGTCTCTTCCAAACTTGATCTACTAGAGTTTGTCATTACTTATCTCAGTTCATGAGCCTCTGACGAAGACTCCAAGACCTGAAAAGCTTCCTTTCCTGAAACAAGGAATAACAAGGCTTTATAATTACTTTACTACCCCTTTTACCCTTTTAGGGAGAATTCAACACTACATCCCCCTCAAGATTTATCATTTGATTCATATGGATATGGTTTCATTTTTCTAGGAACCAAGTTACTACATCATAGGTTCATTTTTTGTATCTTATAACATTACAAGATGCTCATAATCAACTGTTCAAGGTATGCACCATTATGTCCATCCTATAGTCAGTCAAATGCAAGGATTTTCCAATGAAATAATCATAATTACTATGAATGCCTCACAAGTTACAACCATTCAATTCATTTGCAGAAATGCACATTTAAGAGAAAGTACATACAACAATCATTATTTTCACTCTACTCACAAAGCATACAAATATGTATCAGTTTTGTGAAGAATTTAACCAACCAATTGACTATGGGTGTACGCATTTCCACCCAACCACCGGCTCGGATGCACTAAATATCTGCAATTTGAACCACCCTCGTGCCAAGCCATGATACCACCAAGGATATCTCTCTCTGGTTCTCAAGGAGATTGGTAAATCAGGGTTACACCACTCTTAGTAAAAATATCCTTTCACCCATGTAGCCTAGGCCTAATCAAGGTTTATCAGATTCCCTCCAAGCATCAAGCTCACAACCTATTTCTCAGGTCGGGTCCCTGGATTCTTCTCTAGGTCCTACAACAAAACTCTTCCTTTGTGATTCACATCTCTCTGCCCATTTGTGGGATCACTCCCCCATTTTTGTGTGTCTAACCCAACATTTAATCATCCCCTAAAGGCTCTCCCTTGCATGCATTCCCCACACAGGAAGATTATGTACCATCCTCTTCCTTCTATCAGAAGGAACCCATGGGGTCAAACTCGGGTTGCAGATAATGATACTCTATTGTACTTGTGGTTGGAACCTTTTGTTGTTCTCACCTAATCTCCCATAGTTGGATTCATTTGGGGTGGTTGGTTGTTCAACTACCATCCTCATTCATTAAAGGATTTACCTTGAAATCGGGGAAAAAACTAAATAACTTATTATTTCCAAATAAAATATTTCAGCAAGGAGGATTGGTTCATC